>PVIU01027474.1:0-20405 GCA_004026605.1 Ondatra zibethicus | reverse complement strand
TGTGTATCTAGAAAACCTAACTAACATGGCTATAAGTTTCATCTATAATAGTCAAACAACCCACTCTTAAGATCAGGTCCCATGCCAGAGTACCTAATATGAAATAAACTCTGTGGTGCTCTTTGGAGCTTCTTTGTCAGAATTATTTATCAATGTTGGTTTTTGTTTGTTTGTTTGTTGTTGTGTTGTTTTCCTTACATATTCTTTGCTTATATATTATGATTTCCAGTTTTATGCTTTTATGAGATTTCATGTATGGGAACCTGGGTATCTCCGTGTCTATATCTGTTTCTTATGCTTTTTCTTTGTCTTTTTTTCTTCTGTTTGCTTTGTCTTATTCTTGTTTGTTTTTGTTCTATCTTATTTTATTATTATTATTTATGTGCCTATTTCATTTTTCAAGAGATTATGGAGATTTGGAAGGGAGGAGACATAGGGGAGCTGAGAAGAGCTAGGGGAGGGAAACCCATGTTCAGAATATTATCTGAAAAGATATTTTGATAATAGAATGAAAGAAAAACTAGGGATTTAAGTTATGCAGAATAAATACATGGAAGAATCTCATCCCTCCATATACATGCCCACTTCAGAAGAAACAGTAAGGAATAATGTAGATAAGAAACTCACTTAGTAAACTTTAGTCAGTTGTTATTTATCTACCTATATTTACAATTTATCCCCAAATGGAAGGTTCATTCTGGCAGAGCTGGAAGTGAAATATCATCCAACAATATGTTTATCTACTCATCAAGGCTGACACAACCATCACTCTTCCTAAAAATATGGAGCATACAGGCTGGACTGAGAAGCATCCCTAGAAGCAGCAGCAGTACTAGAAGAGATCTGGTTGCTATGTGATGAGTCTGTGTTAGACTCCCACCTCTTGAAAATTGAAATATTCTCTTCTCTACCTAAAATGGCTCATCCTGCTTACAGACAACAATACTATAGTCTCATTCAGAGTCACTTTAGGACAAAGGACCCTGCTTGAGGAAGAAAGTGAAAAGCTCAGAGTCATGTCTTACTGGTAGTACACCCTGATTCAACAGCCATTAGAAGGCAGTACAAGTGCCTGTTTAGGTAATTGATTATTCCTGTCTCCACTTTAGAAGCTGTCTGAGCAGGAGTCCTCGCTCCTGTGGAAGAGATAAAGATACTTGAAGTTCAAGTAAGTGGTCCATAAGATCCAAAGTCATAGACAGCATCAGGTTATATGAATTTATCAAAGAGTAAGCTTCTAGACAGAGGTAGAAAGCAGTGAGCTACTCTACCAGAATAATTGGCAACAGTATCATGAGGAGGGACATGTTTCTTCTTGGTGAGACCATAGAGTTTATCAGAATCTCTGCAAATCTATCAGGGTTTTATAGGTATATTAGTTGCTTTTTATGCTATTATAAATTCCTACAAAACTACTTAAGTAACTAAGTTTGCTTTAGTTTATAATTTGAGAGAACAATCCATCACGGTAAAGGAATACTGATGTATGCTCACTTGAAAGCATTAGCAATAACCTCAGATACTCCAGCTGTGTCATGGATACATTGCAGAGGAAAATCAAAGCACTTCCCCTGGGAGAGGTTTGACTAAGAGTGAGGTCATATTTAATTCTTACTTCTCGTGTCTTCTGCCTCTGTCTGGCTGTGGTTTCTGGCCTACCTGTAATCTGTGTGAGTCTCAATCTGTGTCCCTGTGCCCACCAGGATGCTTTTGTGCCTGTCCCTGTGTCTATCTTGAGAATCTGTCCCTAAAAAGGGCTTTTGCTCTATAGTAAACAGTACAGAATGTGTCCTGTGATTAAGGAATGAGGAAAACTTTTCAGAAATCTTTAACAGAGTTTTACAAGGAATGACATCACTGACTCTAGCTGGACCTTGCTGATCCAGGTGATAAACAGACAAGTGATGTCAAGCTGTGTCTCTATACTCCTTTCAACATTTGTGGTGAATGTTTATTTTACAAGGCCAGTTTCTTCCCATTTTCTGTTTTAATGAAAGATTGTCACAGCACACAGACAAACATATACATATTGCTTTCTAGTTCAGGGGCATGCACATATCCTAAGAATAAAGATATGTATTAGCTTAGTCAGTAAAAGTTGAATACACAGAAAATCCAAGACAAGTAAGATTGGTTGTTACATTGTTCTTTAAGTAAAGTTGGTTGCTAAATTTTTATCTTAAAGGAAGATTAAACAAGCAGGCTAGGTAGATAGAATTTCAGTTGTAAGTGTTAAGTGACCTCAAAGTGTCTAATTAACTTTGACTGTGAGGTCCAGGAAAGTTCCAATTTCTTAGAATTTAAGAAATATTTTCAGGATGATATTTCTCTACACTGATTCAGGAGCTTGAGAGTACCTGGTTGCATTGCGTCCATGACCATAAGTAGGGACAGGAATGCCAGTGTGAAGTTTTTTTTTTCCTGCCATGCAGTGTTGAACTTCAGTCTACACCAAGGTTCTTCTGTATCTTGTGGTGGGTCTTCTGGCCTCCATTAATTCCATCTAAGTGTTGTGGGAATTCTTTACACCAATCATTTTTTTCGTTAGCAACCTTAGGGTGTGGCTTCTTTGTGCAGACATGTCTCCTATAAGGAGAGAAACTGTCTCTCTTCCTTTCTCGTGTGGTGGTCATAGATATGATTGCAGTTTCCAGAACTCCAGAGCAGAGGACTTTGGTGACTCTCTGCATTAATGTTATTCATGAGTGTTCCTAATAAATATTTGATATCCATTTATTTCTGGCTCTTGTAGACTCATATATCCTTGCTTACACCTAATCCCCAACATGGTACCAAACTTTCTCATAAACATTGCCAGGGTTTTGTTTGCTACACGATTCTAGATACTATCATGTTGACTGTATCATGGTATGGCTTCTAGATACAAACATTGCTATGTGTGCAATTATTCTAACCATGGCCAACATGTAATAGACAAGTGTATGTCCCCTGAAATGTTGTCCCAATATTCAAGAAGTACAATTATTCAAAGAGGCGATGGGGAAGTTGAGCAAAAGGACCATGCAGAATTACTGGAAAAAGAATGAAATGCTAATAGCAAGGCGTGTCCTTGAGAGTGACTGAGGAGTCAGGGATATAAGATGATTCTGTTAACTCTCTCAAAAGACTCGGTTCTCTTATGTCTGTCCCCAGTCAGTTGCTAATGGAGATATTTTACCTGAACACATTGGTGTCTGAGTCTTTTGAGAGTTGGCGAGGAGCCTGCATCTGATCAATTCTTCCTCCATGTAGTGAGTGCACTAATTTGCCATAAAGATGTGGAATAAAGGTTGCTTGATTGCCTGATACTTATTTACAACATTACATTGGTTAAGGAAATACTCTGGTTTAAGACTCTATAGGATTTTTCAGTTATATTAAATAAATTTTGAATGAGTCAAATTCTTTATTCTTTTGAGTTTAGTGGAGCTTTGTACTATCTATGCATCTATGTAACATGGTTCTCTTTAGAATGGGAGATTCTAGATTCTCTAAAGTTCAAAGCAAATTGTTTTTAAAGTAAATCATTTTTAAATGAGCACTTGGCAAGTTATCCTCCATGATGAATTTTCTAAATTAAAAAATTTGGCTACTCCTGGCATGTGATTCACTTTCTGTTTTATGAGCTTGATTTCCTTTTGTTCTGGCTCATCTTAGGGTAAACTTTAGAAAACTGAATACCTTTTTGTATCCAGAAACCTCCATCAGACAACCAAAACAGAGTGTGTGTCATCTGCAATGTGCTTGGCTCACAGTGCATGCAGATATGTGTTCCGGGAGAGAAAATGGTGAAAAGTACACATATGGAAAGAGAAACAATGAGTTGTGAGTCCTACAAGGAGCACAAAAATAGAGACACATCACAAAGGGGGTTAGGTTATGAGTAATAAGCATACTGGGTGGAAGGAGGCTGGGACACATGGAACATGGGAAGAACCCTGAACACTTGAAGGAAGTTAAAACATATAACACATATCCAGCCATTTAGTTTTAGTAACGCAAGTTACCTGTGTTCCTTGGAAAAACACTACTTGGATGAAATTATGGGTAAGTTCAGCCAGTTTAGGGCTTGTATCAAGGATTCCATGAGCTTGGGTTTTTTAATGGAGCCTCTTAGAATGTTTTGAACTAAGTTTGAAATTGGGAATGTTGAACCATATATTTGATTCTACTCCTGACTTGGAATTTTAATGATATGGGACAATTACAAATGCTCACATCAATGCATGACTATATATGCCTTATAGATAAATCAACAAATTTTAAGTAATTACTTTTATTATAAAATGTGGGATGGCTTATATGCATGTCAGATTTATAGTATGAGCATGGTCTATACATCCTAAATCTTTCACATTCCACATGTAAAATATAATAATTAGTGAGCATATTATTATATATTATGACATACTAGAGGTCATCTTTACAGCTGGTGTGAATTAGCAACTTGACAGAATCTACAATCTACTGGAAGTAAAGCCTTGAACAAATCTCTAGCATTTATACTATTTCATATTATATATTAGTAAAATTTATGTAGATACTTTCTGAAGAATTAATAGAATTAAAATTAGGAGAGAAAATAAATTTAATGTATTTCATCATGGACTTTTAGTATTTGCCTTCTTTAAACAAATTTAAATATGATTTTGTGGTATTCATTAAGAAAATTTTTACAATAGAAATTATGTCTTTGGGGCTTAAATGATTATCTTGTCTTCATTTTCTATTCTCGTGGTGGACTATCTTGCTAAAAGCAACTTCTGGGTGAAAAGGATTATTTGGTTCACACCTCCAGGTTTACACTTCCAGGTTCACACCTCTAGGTTACAGTCCATCATATCCATGAAGTCACAAATGCAGGAGCTTGAGGGGTCTGGTCACATTACATCCGTAACCAGGAGCAGAGAGCAATGAGCAATGCGGAACACATGTCAATGCTTATTTACCTTTCTCCATCTAATGCACCCCACAAGACCCTGTCCAGGGAATGATCCCATCCACTTTAAAGATGGATCTCCCATCTAAGTTAGAGTAATCCAAGAACAAATGCTACAGATGGCATAGAGGCTTCATTTCCAGTTGATTCTAGAGTCTGCCAAGTTACCAAGTAATGCTAACTATCAAGATGTCCTTGAATATGTCAACTAAGTTATATTTCACTATTTTGGTAAATAATATGCATAGCCCAGAATGCTTTATTTCTAAAAAATTACTCTGAAAATACTCTGATCATAAATATTACTTGTGAATTTCACAATTTTAGTGCTGAAAGGAATTTTTCAGTTCACTGTAACAAGTTCCTTGATGACATATATCATTGATATAGAAGTATGTGTATGCACATATATATATGGCATATATATTTTCTGTATATTTAAAATAATTGGGGGAATCCTAAGAGCAGGTGGCTCAAACTTCTTCACTATCATCTATGTGAGGGGTCTGTCATTAGCAAACCTGTGCCTGACCTCACATCCTTGCTCTATCCAAACGTAGCTACCTACAGCAGTTCATTTTCACTGGGATTTAAGTCGGGCAGAGTGTGAGAAACAAAGAGAATCTTCCTGGAGGGAGGAATGATGAACAGCACCTTTGACTGCACACTCCTGCTGAAATCTAATGGTGGCAGGAACAATGGTTTGTTCAAATGTATAGGTTTCTCTGCATGACTTGACTCAATCAAGAACTTGGAAGAAAAAGGATGGGAAAGGGACCATAAAATCTGGGGAAGAAGTAGGTGGCTAGACCTTTCAGAATGGGTGCATAATAGGAAGATACTTGTGTTTTCTCTAGATTCTCAACAAAATTTTGGGAGTAACATTATAAAACACATAAGCTACATCCTAAAACATGTAAGCATTAAGAAGTCAGAAACAAAACAAGTTTAGATATTTAATGTGCCTGAAATAGCTTTGTTTAAAGACTTTGCCCCCAGATTGACCTATCTAAAAACATGAAAAAAAATGTTTTTTTTTAAATTAATTTTGCTGAGCTCTACAGAAAAATAAATACAGGACTATAGGGCCATTGGAAATTTGCTGTAAATAGCTTGGTGGAACGTGCTGCTTCTGCTTCCTTTCACTCTTGGCTTCCCAGATACAATAATGCAAGCTGCATCCTCTACTTCTGCTCTCACCAGGATGCACCGTGTTATACACGACTCAGCGTACTAGGACCCACAGACTGTGGGCTGAATCTCCCAACCTGAGAGTCCAAATGGAGGATTCTTCTATTTTAATTTCAAAATGTTGTGTTTTGCTGCATAAATACAAATAACTAATACACAGTCTTTGTGGTCAATCAGTTCCTCTCCCCTTGTAGCCCAGGCCTCATGCACTGGTCGCACAAACGAGCAGCCTAGACGGCAGTAGTTTCAATGTGTTCCTGCTCTTCCTGTTGAGGGATACCTGCCTACTGATGAATGTCATATCTTCTGTGGCCCGACAGCAACTCTGAGTCTTGAGGTCCTGATTGATATTAAACTGAGCTTATCAGCATGACACCAAACCACAGTATGATTATGGTGATCTCATTTGTTATAGGTGGAGGCATATGTTTGCCTCACTGGACTATTCTATATGGTTTCACTTTCCACGTCCCTGCTGCTTCTGTTGGCATCGTACCTATGAACTCACGGGAAGACAGAATTCACACTCTTCCAGTGACAGTATTCCCAGGTCATAGAGTTCATTCTATAATCAGAGAAATAAAGGGAGACTGCCTTCTGACTCTGGGAGGAGTCTGGAATTATGCCAAGTTAGAGACTGTAACATCTATGGCATTTGTCATTGACTTTGACAAATCTATGACAGTCCACAGGGAAAGACGATGAAAGAGGAAGAGGGGAGAAGTAAAATGCACAAACTAGATAGCATGCACAATTTAAATGATGTTAATGTATCCCATTGCATGGCTTTGTTTTGCTTAGGTCAATTCCATATTTTTTTTCTGTGACCACACCATTTGCTGAAATAACACTTTTAAGTTATTTATCTGAAATCCATGATAATGTCTGATCAGTCTCCATAGACGTGTTATTCTAAGCAGTCATCAGCTAATCCCACAGGTGTTTTTCTCCTGCTGTGTATTTATGCAGATACTCTGCCCTGGTGCTCCCTAAGGAAAACTAAACTTAACATAATGTTTGCTAAGCTAACAGTATGCTCAAGAGAGAATCAGAAAGGAAACATTTGCTACATCTCTAGACTGGAACTCAGAAATCCAGGGGATATATGGATTTCTAGTGCTTCACATATTTTATAATCCTTTTCAGACAATGAAAGAGTTGATAAATTATTTAAAGGAATATACCCAAGTTATGCATGAAGACAGATTTCATAGCTCCATCTACTAGAACCTAGAATTTGCAGTAGACCGCAGTACCTTCAAAATAGCTGCATTCTAAAAAACATTTGTCTATTTCAACAAGCAGCAGAAATTCCCATGTTGCTGCACATAAAAGGTTTGCCAATTCCATTATCTTATTGATTATACTAGAGTTGATTCCTCAAAGATGAATGGAGGCATAACTGCAATTATTTTCTTCTTCTATATAGGAAAACACAGGAAAAGGAACACAACTGTCCAATATAAATACGAAAGAGGCATAAAGGGATGGACCACAATGGCAATCTTAGCAATTTTGCTTTAGCAATCTCCATATTTGAAGCTACAGTGAAGAAAATGTGAATATGCTATGTCTAAATAACGTTGTATTATTTCTGTGAAGAATGAGATGGGTATTTTGGTTAGGATTGCATTTAATCTGTAAATAGATTTTGGTAAAATGGTCTTTTCTACAATATTAGCTCAACCAATCAACAGACATGTAATGTCTTTCTGTTTTCCAGTATTTTTCTATCTCTATTCAGAGGTTTGAAGTTTTTCATCGTAAATGACCTTCACTTTCTTGGTTAAGTTTGTTCCTAGATATTTTATTTTCTCTGAAGTTATTGTGAACAGGAGTGTATTTATATTCTATATCTCTGTATGTTGTTGGTATGTAGGAAAGCTATTGATTTTTGGTGAGTTCTGTATCCTGACTCATTGCTTAATTTGTTTGTCATTCCTAGTAGCTTTTGGCTAAAAGTTTTGGAATCTCTAGTATATTTTCTGAAAACAAGGATAGTTTTATTTCTTCTAGCACCATGTGCTCTAGGTCTTTTATCATGAGGCCATTTTGGATTTGCCAAAGAATTTTTCTGCATCAATTGAGATGATCAGGTGATTTTGTTGTAGTTATTGTTGTTTTTGAACCACACTGTATGATTTAATACATTTATTGACTTGTATATATTGAAGCAATTCCTTTATTTCAGAGATAAAGCAATTTGGTCATAGTGGAAAGAGTTTTAAATATTTATCTGTATTCTGTTGGCAAGTGTTTATTGAGCATTTGAATTTATGTTCATCGTGGGTATTGTTCTGCAGTTTGCTGTTTGGTGTCTCTATCTGGTTTGATTCTACCTTCATAAAATAAGCTTGGAAAATTCTTCTTCCTCTGTTTCTTTGCTTTCCATTTCCCCCCGTTACTTTTTCTTTCTTTTTTTTTCTCTTTTGAAGGGTTAAATAAGAGTCGGATATATATATATTTTAATGTCTGGAACAAATTTGCTACAAATCCATCAGGTACGGATTTATTTTTAATTGGAAGGTATTTTATTATTTTTTCAATCTCCTGATTTCTTATGGATGTATGTAGATGGTTTGATATCTTGGCTTAATTTTTGTGGTCTGGCTGACTATAAAAAAGTCATCCACTTCTTTTGGTTTTCCAGATTACTGTGATAAAGGTTTTTAAAAATATTTCCTCATAATATTTTGAATTTCTTGGCATATGTCGTAATGTCTCCATGTTCATTTCTGATTCTGTTAATTTTGATCATATCTTTCTTCCTTTTGGTTAGTTGGTCCTAGAGTCTGTCAATCTTGTACATTTTCCTAAAGAACCTAGACTTATTGATTCTTTGAATTGTTTTCCTTGTTTGAGTTTCATTGAATTCTGTCATGATCTCATTATTTCTTGCTTTGTCTGTGTTTGGATTTGGTTTGTTCTTGTTTTGCAAAATTTTTGAGTTGCATCAAGTCATTTATTTGTGCTCTTTCTGAATTTTTTTGTTAATACCCTTGAAGCTATAAATTTTATTCTGTTTTCATTTTTATTTAGTTCTGGTTTTCATTTCTTTCCTTTCTTAATGTCTTCTTTAACCCATTCACCATTCAGTAATTAGATGTTAAATCTCAATGAATTTGTGTACTGTTAGGAATTTGTTTGCCATAAATTTTAAATTTTGCTCCTTTGTGATCAGAGAGAATATGGAGTTGCTTTACCATTTTTGAAATAGCAAAGATTTGTTTTATGTCTTAGAATTTGGACTATTTTAGAGAGACTTCCATGTCTTCTTATGTAAAATGTGTATCCTTCAGTGGTTGTATATCTTCTGTTAGAACCATTTAATGTAGGATGCAATTTAATCATGATGTTTACTATCTATTTTCTTACCCAGATGACCTATGTATTAGAGAAAGAGTGGCATTGACATTAGCTACTATTTATGGATTGTTGTTACTTTCTGTAAATCCTGTATGTTTTTAATGTAATTGGATGCACCAGAGGTCAGCACATGTATGCTTAGATCAGTAATTTCATCTTCATTAACAGGTCCCTTGATTAGAATAAAGAGACCACTTTTGTCTCCTCTGATTGGTTTTAGTTTGACCCCTTTCTGTCAGATATTAGAATAGCAGGGCCTGCTTGCTTCCTGGACCCATTTGATTGGAATATATTTCTCCACCATTTTTCTCTACAGCCATGCCTATTTCTAAAACTACAGTGTGTTTCATGTAGAAAACAAATAGCTGAATTTTCTTTCTTGGTTGATTCAGCTAGCCTGTCTTTTGTGGTATTGAGGCCATTAATATTTACAGTTGTTATTAAAATATTTTACTACAGTTGTATTGAATTTTATGTTGTCTTTGTTTTCTGTCATACTTTGTGTTTTATTAATTACAGATTTTTCTTTCTTTCCATAGTCTTTCTGCTATACTTATTCCTCTCCTAAGTCAGAAATACTGTTTTCTGTGTTTTTCATAATTTTGGTTTCTTATATAATTTTTAAAGCTGTTTATGTAGTGGCATTTTTTCTTTCTCCTTCAAGTATGGCAGATAAATTTATATGGTTATATTAGTCTAGGTCAGCAGTCATGGTCTTTGAGTAATTGTAATGTATTGGTTCTAGCTCTTCTGGCTATCAAATTTTCCACTGAGAGATTAGCAGTTATTCTGATGAGGTTTTCATTATGTGAGACTTGTGTGTTTTGTCCTTATACACACAAATATGTGTAGACCTCATCATTCATAAAGGAAACTTGATTAAGACAGAGAGTATTGTAGGAAACCACAGTCAATAAAGATGCAGAGTTATGGAGCTCAGTCCCAAAGGGTAAATCTATAAAGTAACACACCCAGATATCAGGGATCGTTGTGGGAGAGAAGGCAGAAAGAGTGTGAGAGCCATAGTCAAAGGGAACTTGCTGTGACAGTGTGTGTTCTAGCCATGACAGAAGCTACACTCATAAAGGCTCACCAACATGACTGCCTAAACATGATCTGAAAAAGACAACCATAGACATGCTAGCACTGACATGTGAAAGGCCAGGAGATCTTAATCCTATTCAAAGAACAACAAGAAATGCAGGCATGCTGAAAGTAGGAGAAATGGTCTTTCTCAGAGAAGCACACATCAGTTGGTTAACCAATACCAAATGATGAACCCTGAAGACACACACACAAACACACAATTATGTAGAATGAGCAAGTTGCATTTATGTATTTAAGAATATATGTACATACAAGTATGTAGAAGCAATTAATAAAAAGTACACGAATTTAAAAAGAGTAGGGAGGAGTATATGGGACAGTTTGGAGAGAGGAAAAGGACTGGGGAAATGATATAATTATATTTCATAAACTAAAAGATATAATTAAAAAAATCTAATAACAGAACTGAAATAATACAGTAGGATCCATTGATATGATCTTGTAAATTTTCAAAGTTGACAATTAGAGTAAATTTTTATAAATAGACATTTAAAATATTTTATTGAATTTGTTTTTTATACTTTTATATATTTTATAATATAGTCTAGTTATTCTCCTCTTGTACCCCATTTCATCTTGCTCTCGTACTTACTACACACTCCCACATCAGTCTTTTTCCCAGATTTAAGACTTTTGACTTTGTTTTGATGCAATTTTTCTTTTTCAAGTTCAGCTTTGATGCTGAAAAGCATAGGTAATGACAGATGGCTTGAGAATTTTAATGCTTTGGTGACTTTATTGTAAACATAATTCAGATTGACAAGGATGTGAGAAGCACAATGGAGGGAAAGTGGGCAGAGAATGATGATAGAGAGATTTTATTCTATGTCCTGAAAAAAATGGAGATTTCTGATTTTCAAAAAAATATTGCATATCATTTTCCCATAACAGTTTTTGAAGGATATTTTATTATTTTGAGGGAATTAATATTTTTCTCATTTATGTCACATTAATATTGAAATTTAGTTTACAAAGTATAATAACACCCACACATTCTGGAAATACAAACTCAATTGAATGTTATGGATAGTAGCCATTGATTCATCAGTTAATTTAATATTATGGAACATCCATGTTTTCTATGGAAGATATGTCAATTCTAGAGTTACCTGTGATACAGAGACTGGACATGTCTCGCTGAGCAGAATAAGACCAGGACCTAGGCTTCATGCTTCTCTCTCTCTTATAGTAAGGAGGCCGCTAGTTTATTCCCGGGCTGCTTAGCCCTGAAATAATCACACAGAAACTGTATTAATTAAATCACTGCTTGGCCCATTAGCTCTAGCTTCTTATTGACTAACTCTTACATTTTAATTTAACCCCGTTTCTATTAATCTGTGCATCACCACATGGCTGTGGCCCACCAGCAAAGTTCCCAGTGTCTGTCTCCATTGGGCTACATGGCTTCTCTCTGATTCTGCTTTCGTCCTCCCAGCATTTCATTTAGTTTTTCCTGCCTTGCTCTGTTCCCTACACAGGCCCAAGACAGTTTCTTTATTAACCAATGGTAATCGCAGCATCCAGAGAGCAATCCCACAGCATTCTCCCTTTCATGAGGATCACATCTTTGGACTGTCCACACAAGACTGCTGCAAAATTAGTTGGTATTTACTCTGGCCATCACCCATCTTCTCACAAATCCCTTCCCAAAGGTTTCTCTTGTGGTTCCTAAAATTCTACTACTTGTCCCTTAATTCCACAGAAGGAATTGTTTGCAAAACCATTGTCAACACCATTATCAATGGTTTCTCAAGTTTCTTATAAAATATTCTGCTGCATTTTCATATAACTGATGAATAATCCCCCATACTTAAATCCAGGTGAACTAAAAAACCCAATAGAATCTCATTTCTATGTAAACCTTTATGCTATATTCTTTAGGGGAATTGAAAGAAAAATCTGCTTATGTCCAGTGGAGACTCATTATTTTTAGAACATTTTCAATGGAGTATTTTTGAATCAAAGAAACAAATGTTAGAAGAGAGGGCTGACTGTACTTGCTCTGGGCAATCTAAACCATGATAGGGTGCACTGTGGTGAAATGGACAGGGAGAGTTCAAGTCACCTGGGAGTCAATGTGTCAATATCATAGTATTTGGAGAAGATGCTATGTAGGTAGTATTCTACATATATGTATTTCTTATAAATTTATATGTAGATCAGGTTATTAAATATATATGCAATGCGTAATATATATACACATTGATCAGTAAACAATGGGTTTGGACCTAACCCTCTTCCACACATACAACACATGCTATTTATTGGTCTTCTGAGGTTAGGAAAATCACCCAAGTGCTCTTCAAAGAAAAGTAGGGTTGAGGTTTTATAGGTTTTTCTCTGTTTACTTTATTGTTCTCTTGTAACTATGCATATAAAATAATCTGCATATAAATTTAGAAGAAATACATATATGTGGAATACTATCTACCTACATAGCATCTCATCCAAATTAGATAATATATATTAAACAAAGGTAATACAACTTATTCATTAAAAACCTTTGCTGTTTTTAAGACAGATCAGTACTTATACCAAAGGGATAGATAAGGATTAAACATAAAATTAATATTTTTAAACACATAATTCTTACATCAGAGACTCATCACATCAGACATGTAATATGAATAATGCTTATTTGGAACAAATACATCATTTACAATTCAAACAGTGATGATAGTAACCCCTTTAAAGCATGCCAATGCAGTTTAGATACCAGCTCTGCTACCTGAGCTGTTAATCCTTAAGAAATCATGTGCCTTTAAGGTTTCATTTGGAAAATGAGAAAAGAGTCAAGGTATTATGACAAGTACATAGATACTTCTTGTAAAGCTGCTACCTTATTGCTGGCTGCCTATCAAGTATACATGAAGTGTAGCTATCATTATTATTAATCCTTCTTAGTCTTTTCAGTTAAGGTGAGTATTAAGAAAATCGGTCTATTTTTTTGTAAAGACATTGGGATTATAATGAAACAGCTTCCAGGAAAATAAAAGAAGGAAAAGAAACCCTCTGGAAAACACTGAAGACAAATTGGCATCACGTCTGATGCAATTTTGTGAAATTCCATTGAAGTCATCATAAAAGTACAATTGGGTGCTCAGAAGCATAAAATCTCTCTTTATTAAGTTTATTTCCAAATAAATTTCCAAATGAAATTTTATATGATTCTTTAAAATATTCTTACTGAAATTATGCATGTCTCTCTTTGCTATTTTCCTATTTGTATTTTATTGGCATTGGGGAAATAATTATTGCAAATATGATTACCCATTACAAGAACCAAATAAAATTGTCTTGTACAGATACTTTCTTGTAACATGAAGGCCTGGTTGGTTTCTGATCTCCCACCAAGTCCCACAGTCATTAGGTCACAAAGAATCACACAGAGAGTCTACATAGATTATAAAACTGATTGGCCCATTAGCTCAGGCTTCTTGTTAGCTCTTGTAGCTTATATTAACCCATTATCCTTATCTATGTTAGCCACATGGCTCAGTACCTTTTTCAGTGGGGCAGGTCACATCCTGCTTCTTCAGTGGTCTGGGCAGGAATCTCGAGAGAGCTTCCTGCTTCCCAGAATTCTCCTATTCTCCTTGCTCCGCCTCTACTTCCTGTGTGGTTTTCCCACCTATATTTCCTGCCTGGCCAATCAGCATTTATTTAAAACATGATTGACAGAATACACACAATTCTCCTGCACCACTTTCCTACATTGATGAAGGATAAGATAACCCAAGTGTCTCCTGTTTTCTACTGGAGTTAATAGGAAACTCTTCATGGATTTTCAGTGGTATAATAATGAAATAATATATGAAAGTAAATGCTTGCACAACCAAACTGGCATATGGCACCAGTATCACTCCCTCTCTATTAGTCATTGTACTATCATCACCAATCACAGCCCATAAAGCCTCATGCATGGGAAGAAGGAACCATGATTCTGTTATTTATAAAGTGCTTACTTTGAGATAGACTCAATACTAATACTACACACTTTGAATGAATGTGACATTTGGTGATCTAAGCAGTTATACTCAATTAGTACACAAGGCAAAGTTTCGGTGCTTCTCACCTGATCCAAGTGACTGAGTCTACAATATTCAGAAGTGCCCATTTCACTAAAAGTGTACAAAGGGAATAGCCCTTGCCACATTTGGAAATGCCCACAATTGGAAATTCCTCTTCAGTAGTCATACCCACAGGCTGATCATACAGAAGAGTTGGTACAAAGCTGCAATGGTCATTAGCTGCCCCTATCCTTTTTCCATTCAGGCTTACAACTATTTAAAGGAGATCCATCATGTCATGAACGATACCTCTGTTACTTAAACTTAGTTGTCTATAAAGTATCCTAGAGTAATTGTTTATCCAAATATCTAGTTATCATAACTCAGTCACATAAGCGTTCACTATTATGATCTCTCAGTGAGAGCCGGTTTGCAGTAATCCTACTCAGTCACTAATTTTACTTCAATGATTGACTTTCAAATGACAATATTGATTTTCCACAATTGAACACATTCAATCTATGTGCTATGACCTTGCATGTTTCAATTACCCCACAAGCCTGAGTCCTTGGTATTGTTTCCCTGTGATTCTAATTGTTCTTAGTAGTCTATTCTCAATACGGTAGACACACGAAATCAAAGCTGAAATTTCTTTGCTCAAAAATCTTGTATTGGTTTCTCATCTCACATGCCAAACACCCAGTTTCTTCATACCACCCTTGCCAGCCCTCTTGATCTATCCTGGAGCCTGAGGCTGCTCTTATAATTTACTTCATCTTCTGATCATTCAAGTCCCAGCATTCTGGTGCCCAGCCCTTTCCCACATGCCAGGCTTTTTTTCTTAATGGCTTACTGCCCACAACCCTCTCAGCCCTTGAGAGTCTACCTGAATAACCCTTGTACTATTGTAAATCTTCATTCTAATTTCACATTCTCCCTGAAATTATCCTGAATCCATCTCTATAAACTTCAGTACTTACCCAGCTGTTTTTGCTTTCTATTGGTGTATGACAAATTACCAGATTTAGAAGCACAAAGCATTGCCCATTTTATTTTCAGACAATTGTAAGTCAGATGCTCAAGAGGCTTGACGAAGCTCACAGCTTAGTTCCACAATACATTCCCTTGTTTGAAACAGCTAATAGAGTTAAGTCTCACAGGTTTTCTGTGAATGGATGGATGGAATGGGAACTGGGAAGAAATCAAGAGTCAAAGAGTTGTTTTAATGATGTGATATTCTATGCTATGTTCTCATAAATAATCTCAAAAGACTTCAGAGGAGTAAGGAGCATATCAAAGAGCACACTACTGAGCCATCAGCTATCTATAAAAATGAGTTTATAACAGAGGTGACTTCAGGAGGGAGCAATACTCTGGTTCTCTGCAACAGAAGGGAGACAGGTGGCGTGATTGAGAACTCAGTATTAAGAGAGAGTGGCCAATGAGGAGTGTTGAGCTTCTCTTTAGATTCCTCTTGTTTCTTTAGCTAGCAAGAGGAGGATGTAGGCAGAGGAACTGTTTGTTCGTCCCGGCTGCCTGGCTAGCTTACCCCCAAAATAACCACACACTATGTGAAGGGATTGTTTAAAAACAATAGTGTGTGTGTGTGTGTGTGTGTGTGTGTGTGTGTGTGTGTGTGTGTGTGATGTCTCAAATTGTGATTTTAAGAGGAACATTTATGCATGACATCCTTTGGGTAAGAGAGTTACTAGCCAAGTTGTTAAACCGTAGATAGACAGCACGTTGGTGGTAACTCTGAGAAGCATTTAAGTCCTCTGGTTATTCTGTGCACCACAGTACACAGAATGTGCCACATGCAGACCCTGATTGCTTAGAGTCTTGTGTAACCTGGAGTTTTAGACATCTTTTAGAGAAGAGAGAATTACAAGCTGCCAGTCAATCTCTCAGTAAAGCACCTGACATTTTCCTTTAGCAAAGGACTTACATAATCAACAGCAAGGTGGAGAGAGAAAGATATGGTTCTAAAGTTGGAGTTTTAAGACTAAATTTCCTGCAGACATGACACCTGGGAACAATGCTGAATTTGCTGGGGGCTGCTTATTTTCTATGTGCTGTAAAATATCATTTTAAGATGTATCTCACTCATTTATGCTGTGTAATATTTAAGTTACACATTCTAAGGAGGCAGTCTTATTTGGGGATTTCATTCAACTGTATGCACTGCAGCCTAAAGAGTAAAACAACCAACTCAACCTGTGCCCCTGCATTGTAGGAAGACAACTCTTCTCTCTGCCAGTTCACACAGGGCACTAAATTCTCAGTGTCCCACCCTAACCACCTTAGAAAATCATAATTACTTCTCTACAGCGCCATCTTCAAACACTACCCAACTATACATTATTAATTCAACTGATAAATTAGGAGGGACATTTGGAGGGGGAAGTGGAACACATTAAATTCAGAGCTCTCATTTTTAATGATATTGTATCTTGAAATATGTTTATTTTTCTTTCCTATTGCTTATTGAATCTTCTTTTAGAACTAAAGAAAAGTTGAACAATAAAACATTCAGTCATTCATTTCTTTGCTCCCCTTGAAAGTCTGCAGTGATACAGTGGAATAAAATCCCCAAATAAGAGTGCCATCCTTAGGAAGTGTGACTTAAAAAATGCTCTAACTTATTATGAAAATCAAGTCCACCAATTACATAAAGACGTCATTTTATAACTTAACCATTGTAGACCAAATCCATTTCTTTCTTAATGGTGTATTCTTTTGGAGCCAGAAGCATTACTTTTTATATAGAGAGAGGATTATAAAACATTAAAATTTAGATCTTATTAACATAGGTTGAAATAAAAACAATAAAACATAGTTATCTGTATTTGAGAGCTTATTGCCAAAATCACTGAGTAGAAAACAAGAATTTTGTAGTTTATTCTAGTCTCAAACAAACAAAAACAATATAAAGACTTTGACTTTTGTCTCTGTCCTAACTAAATAACATTTTAGACTTTTGTTTTATAAGCCTCTCATTTATTTTTCATTCTATAAAGACCTAAGTCATTTCCCATTTATGTGAACTATCTTCCACTTTGAAAATTCTGTAAATTACCTTCAAAACTGTTTAATTTTATTATAAATATTCTTACTTTTAATTATCATACAAAGCATGATAATTAAAAATGAAAATTTAAAAAAATTATTTTTGTACTATTCCTCCCATATTTTGTCAAAACTCCTGGAAATAAATATCATTTTAAATATTTTTTGAGTCTTGCTTTGTCATATTTTGGATAATATTTTGGAGTTTTTCTTCTTTAGAAACTGTGTTTGAGCCAAGCAGTGGTGCTCATGTCTTTAAACCAAGTACTGGGGAGGACGAGGCAGGTGAATCTCTGTGAGCTAAAGGCCAGTATGGTCTACAAAACAAGTTCCAGCCAGGGCTACACAGAGAGACCCTGTCTCAAACAAACAAACAAACAAACAAATAAATACGTAAAATTTCTTTGAGTATTCCATAGTAAGAAATCTTAATACAAAAAAAATCCTTAATTCATTAGCACACCAGTTTTCTTGGGTACACATGTATGCTTTGATGTATATATTCCATAAAGTCAAATTTCCTACTTTGCAATTTACTTATTTCTAACTAGTGCAAATTTAATATGCAAAAATTAACATGATTTTGTGAAATACCTTCCTAGTTGGAAGAAGTTACAGGGATGCAAAACAAAGACGTCAATGTCCCAATTTTGAGACAAGGTGTGCCTCCTGCAGTAGTTCAACACCGTGATTGATCCCCTTGATCCTCGTGGACAAATGGGGCCTCCTGCCACTTAGATCCTCTGAGATCACCTCATCCCCACATATCCTCTTTAGTTCATCTGAGCAAAAGGACAATGCCAAGAACAACTTGAGTGGCTCAGCCTGGAAGGCTCATATCCCACCCAGCCCCATGTCTTTTCGGACAAAACTTGGAGATCCTGAAACGCATGTTCATAGATAAAGAAGCTAGCTTCCCAAGTGCAGCTCCCCCTGCGCATTTGCACAGCACGCTGCTCACCATTCACGGAACTGTAACTTCCTTCTCATCACAGCGCCTCCAGCCACCACACTGCCCTGATCCTACCGGAAGTCCTCACCATTCTTGCCAGCACAGTTGCGTTCAGTCACATTTATCAGCTCTGTGTTAGACCACAAAACCTGTCTCCTTCATTTGGCACATGTTCACTGCTCCCTCCTTCCTCATTATCAAATCCCCAAGAATGTCATTTCTCACTCTTTGGTTTATTTAGGCTGTGACATTTTAGGGAGAATGATGCCATATGTTTCTGTTTTAATTGAAGGATGAAGTTAAAGGGAATGTTTAAAACAATATACTAAAAAGTAAGTGTCTCAATGTAATTCCCTGTTACTGCTAGTTGGAATTTGGCGTGAGGGCTCCATGCCTTCTCCATATTTCCTATGGGGGAGGGGGAACACAGCATTAAGGACCAAAAGCTCAGTTTAATTTAATGACCAGTGCTTTCTGTGAGGGAAGGTGCCGGCAATATAAGGCACAGTGATGGGAAAGCATGGCTGTACTTTTCTGTAACTACTCTTGACATTGTTTAAATGCAAGGATTCTCTAGAATTCGATTTTGTTTTGCAGCCTCAGTGAAAAT
This sequence comes from Ondatra zibethicus, assembly GCA_004026605.1. Taxonomy (NCBI): domain Eukaryota; kingdom Metazoa; phylum Chordata; class Mammalia; order Rodentia; family Cricetidae; genus Ondatra; species Ondatra zibethicus. Next base: position 1,164 of record PVIU01027474.1, on the reverse strand, counting down.
GGGAACCAAAATTCTAGAGTTGGTTAAAATAATTCTCTATCTTTGCACCACATATAAAAATACATAGCTCAGAGTGTTACTCTGTATTACACACACACACACACACACACACACACACACACACACACTATGCTTCATCTCAGACAGTTTGGTTTTCCTTTGAAGCATGGGAAAGCTGTAAGGATGAAGGCCTGAAGGGGGGGACCTATTAGCATGGTTTTGGTTCACCAATATGGTTTTCTTGATATTGTTCCCTTACTGAGACATTCACAGACATGTTTCTTCAGTGTGTCTTCACCAGGATACTCACCACGCTGAGTGGCCATTGTGCTGCGTATACTAGTGTTAACACAGATTAGGTGACTGACTTCTGCTCTCTAGAGCACCGAGGCATGACTTTCAACAAAACTGTAATGCGTTTTTATAGTGATTTCTATTTGTTGTCCTATTTCTTCATATATTACTTTTATGATAATTTTGTACAATATACTTTTACTGTATTTATCCCCTTCCGCAAATCCTACTGGATAACTCGCTTCTCTACTTACTAAGTCTCACCCCTCCTCCATCCATCACATACCATTGTTGGTACTGCCCATCTATTCTTGTATGTATTGTCTTTTACTAGTGTTTGGTTAATTTATCCTTTATTTAAAAAAAAAAAAACTGACTCTCTTGCAGAAGGCATCATTTCCCAGTTGCTCTTGGTTAGGACTAGAACTTCGTGCTTACCTACCCTCACCACGCTGACACTGATTTTTTTTTGTTTGTTTGTTTTTGGTTTGAGCTTGTGCAAGTCTTGCATATGCTGTCTCAACTGCTGTCAGTTCATATGTGCAGCTGCCCTATTGTATCTGGAACACAATTTCTGCTTAGTCATCCATCCCCTGCCTCTAACTCTTACAGCCTTTCCTCTGAATCTTCCTTAATGATCCCAGAGGCTTGGGAGAAGTAGATGTGATGTAGATGTCCTGTCTAATTAAGGCTGACCACTTCCTCAGTGTCTTATTCTCCGCAGCTCCACAGGTTGTATGTCTCTCTTAATTGTCACATAGTGAAAATAGAAGCATCGATGGTGATGGTTGAAAAATGCACTTAAATATTTTCTGTATATTTTGTAATATTGTTCAGTTACAAAAACTGTAGTTGTAAGATTTTGCTTAT
>PVIU01027473.1:0-20408 GCA_004026605.1 Ondatra zibethicus | reverse complement strand
TCCATCCATCCATCCTTCCATCCATCCATCCATCCATCCTTCCATCCATCCATCCATCCATTCACTGCATAAATGTTTACCTATTTCACATCCTGTTTACAGGAATCCCTCTACTTGGTGAGTGGAAATAAAGAAAGGGTCAGGCATGAGGTTAGCTCCAAGAGGGACTAACCAACAGCTCCCTAAAAACAGGGCATACAGAATAACAGGTGGTGGTGGTCACTCCAGCTGGGTCTGGTCAATATCAGGAAAATCATATGTAAAGATACTTGGGGGTTGTTAACTGTAGCTAGTTAGGCTTAACACCTTCAAAGATCTCCTCCCCAAGAAAGGTCCCCTCCACCCTGTGAACTTACCAACCTTAGGGGCACTTAAGTCATTAAACATATTTATATTATTTACTTTGTTGCTGTGACAAAATACCATAACCAAAAGCAACTTAAGGAGAAGAGTATGTTTTATTGTTCCAGAGGGGACAGCTCATAATGGCTAGAGAAGCAAGGTAACAGGGACAGGGAGCAGAGAGAGAACATCTCAACTGTACACATAAAGGTACAAAAAGAACTAAACATGGGGTGAAGGCAGAAACCCTTAAAACTCATCCCCAATGACACACTTCCTCCGGCAAGGCTCCACCCCCTGAAAACTATATAACCTCCCCAGACAGCGCCATCAAGTGGAGACAGAGTGTTCAAATATGTGAGCCTCTGGGGGACATTTCCCATTCACGTCATCTTCCGTCTGACACATGTACTTAGAACAGACTGAAGTCTCGATAGCATGAGCTGAGCAAAGCATATTCCTTCCCTAGGAGTCAGAGGTAGGTGAAACTCTGTAAATTTGAAGCCAGAGTTAGATAGCAATACCCTGCCTCAAAATTAAAAAAAAAATTACATATTGTATATGTGTGTGGGAGGCAGCGTGGCCCTCTAGCAGAAGTCAGAGGACAACCTACAGAAGATGGTTCTCTCCTCTACCTTGTGGTCTCAGGGGTCACACTCAGGTCATCCAGCCTGGGAGAAACACTTCCACCCACTGAGCCATCTTGCCAGCCCCAGTTGCACTTTCTTACAAGTGGATTCTCACCCTCTCATCTCAACTGGACCCCCACGGTATCCCCATTTTCTGTGGGGGGAAAATGTGTGTTTCCAGTTCTCTGACCTCCACATCAGTGTCTCAAACCCAGTCTTCCTCTCTGGACTTGGTAAAACAGTGCCCCAACCACAGACCTTTTAACAGACGGAATTCTGGGTAAAATGGACTCCTGAGAAAAGCATGCACACCTCCTTTCCCAGATGTGCCCATAACAGAGGAGTAGATAACAAAGAAAAGAAAGATGAGCCCCGTGCTTATATCTCCTGCTTATAGCAGAACGAAATATTCCCTTTCTCCCTAGACTTCTATTCTTAAATACAGAGCAGTCACCAACATAAGCATTATAACCACAAAGGAGCCTTTCTTTCCTTGCCACCAACAGTTGCTTCCTTATAAGGGGCAGGGGACCTGGGACTCATAAACCTTGGGTCATTACTAGCCAACATGTTTCTTTCCCCAGGACTGTAATCTTTCCGATAGCCACAGCTGGGCCACCGCTCCCTTCAAGATAAGCGTGCACGTCAGGGTTAATGCATTCACCAATCACATGCTCTCACAAGGAGCCTCACATCTGTAACCTCCGGCTCCGTCTGGCTTCCTCTGCCATGCCATGCCCAGACCATTGCAGAAGACAATGGGGCTTGGCTTTCCCATCCCTCTTCAGTTTGAAAACTGACTCCTCTCAAGGCCACAGACACCTGTTCGGTACCCACATAGCTCCTGACTTGGATGTTCTATCCCGACTCCAAACACCGAGTCACCAAACTGGGCACAGGAGAGTGGCCTCATCACCTCGAAGACAATCACTTATGTAAAAATGAATCCACTTTTCTTCTCCATGTTTCCAACCCTGGCAGAGACCCTTGTGTCTTTAGACATGATTCCCCAGCCACCAGAGGCCACATGAAACTGAGATGCACCCCCCAAAATACTGACATCTCCATAAAGAATCCAAACCCCTTTCTCACTCTCTCTCAGACTCTAGCCCCCCGCCCCCTCCTGAGATGTGCCCGCAGCACTCCAGGCCGGAGAGGTCAGAATGTCCAGAGTAATTCAGTTTACTGCTTCATTTGTTCAGTTTTCATCTTGACTTTGGTCTTTTCTGGCAAGGGCCTGTGGCCCAAGCTGATCTGGTACTAAGCTATACAGCCCAGGAAGGCCTTAAAATTGACACAATCCTCCTTCCCCAGCCTCCCAAGTGCTGGAATTATAGGTGTGAGCCACTTCTTTCTTTTTTCTTTTCTTTTTTTTAAATAATTTATTTAGCTTTATTTTATGTGGATTGATGTGAAGATATCAGATCCCCAGAAACTGGAGTTACAGACAGTTGTTAACTGTCATGTGGGTGCTGGGAATTGAACTCGGGTCCTCTGGAAGAACAGCCAGTGCTCTTAACCGCTGAGCCATCTCTCCAGCCCCGAGCCACTTCTTTCTTAAGAGGCCACAAAGCTGGGTTTGGTGGTGCACCTGTGCAATCTCAGCACTTGAGAAGTAGGGGCAGGAGAAGCTTAGCAAGCTCAAGACCAGGCTAAACCACATAGTGAGTGCTAGGGTTGCACAGTGAGACTTTTGGGGTTGTTTCTTTTTAAAGGGGAGACAATAGGGGCTGGAGAGACGGCTCAGGATTTTCGAGCACTCACTACTCTTGCAGAGAACAAGGGTTCGATTCCCAGCACCCACAAGGCAGCTCACAATAGTCTATGACTCCAGTTCCAGGCAATGTGATGAACTCTTCTTTCTGGTCTCTGCAGGCACCAGACACACACGGCACATACCCATACATGCAGACAAAACATGTATACACAGAAAAAAATACTTTTTAAAAAGAAGCCAGTAATTGACAGCAGGAGCTTTGCAGCTAAACTTGGGGTTCAAATCACAGGCTCCTTTTCAGTAGCTCTCTACCCCTGGGCAAACTTGCTGCTCTATCTTGCTTCTCTGTCTCTACAGTAAACACTGTGAGCAAAAGCTACCTGGGGAAAAAAGGATTATTTCGGCTTACATGTTGTACTTCATCACCAAGGGAAGCCAGGGCAGGAACTGAAGTGGACCCACAAGAAGAATGCTATTCACTGGATCAGCTCTCTTATACAACCCAGGACCTCCTGCCCAGGGGCAGCACCACCCACAGTGGGGAGGGTGGATGGGGTGTGCCCTCACCCCCCCCCACAAATCATTATTAATCAAGAAAATGCCCCAGAGACAAACCCACAGGTCAACCTGATGGAGGTCATTCCTCACTCGAGACTCCCTCTTCCCAGGAAACTCCAGATTGTGTCAAGTTGACAAAAAGCAGCCAGGACACCTGCCATCACATAGGCTGACCCTCTCTGTCCCTTGCTTTCTTCATCTATGAAAACAGCTGGAGACAAAAGGATGGCTAGGTTCACCCGAGATGACTTGAATCAGACCAGGAGCATTGGCACATACCTGAAGCCACAGCACTCAGAAGAGCTGAGGCAGAAGGAGCAAGTTCCAGACCATCCTGGGCTACAGAGCAAAGCCCTGTCTCGGAAGAAAAGAAGAAAGAAGAAAAAAACTGAAAGAAGGAAGAAAGAACAAATGAAGAGGGAAGAAAGATGGAAAAGAGGGAGGGAAGGCTGGTTTTGAGTCATTCTTTTGACAGTCATTTTCTGTTTCCCATCATGCTTTTCACTTGGCCTTCCCAGCACTCCACACAGTTGGTTAAGTGCCCGTCTTCTGAATGAGGGTTATTTGCTGACTGCTGAGGTGTAGGCCCCATGAGTGAGCACAACCCAATGCCTGGCATGATGCCCGGCACACATGGGCACTCAATAATGAACACTTGTTGATTAAAAAGTAATAATCACCTGCTATTTATGGGTTTTAGGGTCATTGTCCTGGTGACAGGGCTGAGCAGGAGGTAGGCAGTGGGGACAGATTCAGCAGTAACTAGGTGAGACCCTGCCAAGGACAGGTGGGTAGGGCAGCCGGAGACCCTCCCAAACACAGCAAGGGATGAATTTAAGCCAGAAGCACCACACAGCCATGGACAGGTTTCTCAAACTTTCTTTGCTTGTATTTCTTCACCTCTAAGATTCCAGCGGGACACCTTCAGTCTAGTTAAAGCAATACCCCCAGCGGGAAGCACAAAGAAAGGCTGGACCCCTCTCTAGTGGCTCACAGAGGCTCCTTGCAGTACCTGGCATCTGCGGTGCCATCTGTAGTGTATGTAAATCCATGTAATTATTAGTCCCCAGAATCTTACTGCAGCCATTTTTCTTCAGGAATGTGTTTGGATGCAGAACTGGCGGCATGTTCTAGAGACACATTTACATTTTCTTATCTCTAGGAGTTCAACTGCCGTAACTAATGCTAGATTAATACGTTGCTCATTGAACAACTACTTTAAGCAACATCACTTGCACAGTCTGGGAGTGAGGGGAAACAAGGCCAAGGTTGAGAAGGGCCAGGCAAGATAAGCAGGGCTAATGTCTACGTCTCCCTCAAGACTAATTTCTGTGTCTCCCTCAAGAGACTTGGTATATTGTTCTAGCTGAGCAATTGAGTCTGAGCCAAAGTATCGATTTTCTAGCCCCAGTAAACCTGGGTCTTGGCCAGGTCAAGTCCATGCAGGATACCTGGAGGAAAGTTCCTAAACCCCACCCTCAACAAGGCCCTGACCTACCCAGGCTCTAAGTCACCTAGCTCCAAAATTCTGTACAAGGTAAATCTCCACATACAGCTTGAAGGAACAGAAATCAAGAACCAGTCAGGGAGGGGCCTGCCGAGGAGAAAGAAGCCCGGCTTCCAGCAGCTGTTCCCCGCTGGCCATGCAGGTATCCAATGTCCTCTAGTCCCCCCACACACACCTACAATTGTCTGGACTCTCTTCGGGCTCTGGGAATAGTGCCCATGGCCATGGCAAGCACAGAGTGGTAACTATCCAGAAATGCTTGAAAGCTGAAGGCTCAGGGACATCTCTCCATCTCCCTGCAAACAAGACAGACAGAGCATCTCTGGGGTTACACTCAAGCCCTGGGGAGTGGCGATTCCACCTCCGCACTAGATAGTGCCTGTGTTCCCTACATGTAACTTAGAAATCTACTTCAAATCTCCCAGGACTTGGAAAAACCCAACCACTAATATCCTCCTCCCCACCTGTACCATTAAAAGCCTCATCTAACAGAATGTGATGACACACCTTTAATCCTAGCGTGTGGGAAACAGACAGGCAGTGCTATGTGAGTTCAAGGCCTACCTGGTCTCCACAGTGAGTTCCATGCAAGCCAGGAGTCTCTGTGTCTCTCTGTCATTCTGTGCCTCTCTGTCTCTGTCTCTGTGTGTCTCTCTGTCTCTGTGTGTGTCTCTCCTCTCTCTCTCTCTCTCTCTCTCTCTCTCTCTCTCTCTCTCTCTCTCTCTCTCTCTCTCACACACACACACACACACACAGCCTTATTTACCAGAAAGGGACTGAGGGTTCTGGACCCAGCAAGTCTGAATCCTTCCTCATGAAGATGCCCACCCGGCAATGCCTGCTGCTCAACATTTCATAGACAGTTGGGTGCAACCAGACAACACAGGAACAGGAGGTCTCACCCCTCCTTCCCCAGTTTGGTGGTCCTAGAAAGGCTCATCAGGGTCTACAGAGGCACTGCTGGCCAGATCCCCCTGCAATGCCTCAGCCAGGAACAGGGAGGTTAATAAAAACAGGAAGAGGGGCTCCCGAGGGATGGTTCTTGGCTGCCTCTGAAGTTTACAAAAGCATGGCTTCTGATGCTTCAAAGGCGCCTGTCGAGGCCAGGGTGAATTATTACGCTGCAGGTTAGCAGGACACTCTGTCTGCAGCGCCTTGGGACTTGGGTAATTGTATTTTATCTGTTTGCCAAGAGTTTTCAGTAAACTCTTTTAATGTACTTTAAACCTCAACAGCCCCAAATAGCAATGCATGCCTTCCTAGCTTATGCACCGGGCACTGAATAAACACAGGGTGATGTATGGGGCTGGCAAGAACGCTATTTATATATTTACACCCTCTCCCAAAACACACATTCATCTTAATGACATGACTTAACACATACCCAAAAAAGAAGCCCTGTGAAGGTCATGGTCACAGATGCTTCTCCAAGATGGCTCCTCAGCTCCTTCTCTCCACAGACAGCAGAGGAAATCAGACATCCTGCTCTTCCCTTGGGAGCCAGAACCTGACAAGAAAACCATCTTGGACCTCACTCCCCTAACTACAGGGACCAAATAACATGTAGACCCAATAACACCCATACCCACACACGGACCTCAGCAACAGGACACCCCACATCACATTGGATTCAAGCTTCCCTATAACCAGGATAAGAGGAGAAAGAGTAGAGAGAAGGAAGAGGCAGAGAAAGAGAGAGACCATGGAGCTGATGAGGGAGGAGAAAGGAGAACCCAAGGAGTGGAAAGCATAGGAAAGGGATGTGGAGAGCAGACAGGAAACAGCTGAGCTTATGTGGCCTCCATGCTCCTACCCCAACCTTCAAACCAAGGGCCCTATTCAGGGAGTAGAGGCAAGGAAAGCCAGAGACCAGATCTAAGGTCCCATTCAGATCTTCATCTAAAGCACAAGGAGTCGGACCACATCCTTTCAAACATTCTTCACTCTCAACCCACCACTGCATCCGAGTCCTGTCAATGGTCTCCCTGGACCCACTGTGACCCTCCCACAGCATAGCCTCTGAATAGGAGCCACAGAGATCCCATTAAAATGTAAATCAATTGGTAGCTCAGTAGGTAGAGTGGTTGCCTAGCATGCATGAAGCCCTAGGTTCAAGCCCCAGCACTGTATAAACAATGCACGATGGTCCGTGATTATTATCCTAGCACTCAGGAGGCCAGAGTTCAAGGTGACCCTGGACTAAATAACACACTGAAGGCCAACTGTGGATGCATAAGAACGGTCTCCAAAAAACATGCATATATATTACATATATTACTCGGGGTCGGGTGAGTCCTTACCCAGAATGCCCCTCCTCAGATTTCTCTCTATAGCCTACTCCTCCACCTTCTCCATAAAACCACCACAGGTGACCCCATCCTGAGGCTTCACCTCCCTTTCTGCTTTCTACTCGCACTTTGTGCTTATAGTTGTGCACTGCTTGTACCCTGAAAATTACAGTCTACTTTTCCTGAATTCAGCCTGTCTTGTGGCCTGAGCCACACTTGCATAGGACATCACTGACTTAAAGGGAAATATCACCTGGGAAGCAGTTCTGACCACCAGTGGGGACCACCCTTTCCTCTCTCAATGCCACTCTCCCACCCTGTCTGAAAGCCTGTGTTTTTATTCCTGAGTGGCATAGCAAGTAAGAGAGCCATACCCTTCTCTCAAGCCATGAGCCTCTGAGAGGCTCCTGTCCCCGTCGACTAGGGCCTCAGACAATGGCTAGAGGGGCCAGCCCTTCTTGCTCCAGAGGCCACACAATGTCCTAGACTAGAGAAGTCACTAAGCCAGGATTGACGAGAATTGATGGTATGAAGCCCGGAGCAAGTGTCTCACAGACTTTCTGACTGTGTCCCTAGCACTCAGTGGCAGGATCCGGGCTCCAGGACACAGGATGTGGCTGTCTGAGAACACGGCTGAGGTGTGGGCCACAGCATCTGGAGATGTGACACTTTAAAAAAATGAGTCTTGTGTTTCTGGCGCTAATGACTCTCGGATCTGTCACCCTTAAAAATATCCAAAGTCACCTGTTGTCGCTGCATTTTTAGCACACTCTGGCTATCTCCAAGCTGAATGTATTGGGGGGTGGGAGGCCTGGGGTGCTAGGGTTCAAGTACAACCAGCACTAGGAGGGATCATCGCTGAGCCAGCTGCTACCTCCCCCACCCCCATGTGCCGTGGACTCCCCAAGGCTACTTGACTTAAGGGTCACCTGAACTTGATGGGTTTCCTCTCTCCTCTGAGTGACTTGGGCTGGCATAGAGAAGAGATTCAAAGACTATAGAGAGTATAGGATTCATACTCTCCCACAGCCTACTCCTCCCAAGTCATGCAAGGGAGGACAATAGATGCTGCAGTGGTTAACATATTATACAATCATATTGATATGTGTAGCTGATATTATATAATAATATTATAATATGGTGGTATATTATAATAGTATTTTATAATAGCTAATATTATAATATTATGAACTTGACAGGATCTGGAATCACCTAGGAGACAGAACTCCTAGGTGTGCCTACAAGGAAGTTTCTAGAATGGACCAACCAAGTTAGGAAGACCTACTCAATGGGGGTGGTACTATCCCATGGACTGGGATGCCTGGCTGACTATAAAGGACAACGTGGGCCGAGAAGCAGCATTCATCTGCTCTGCTTCCTGACTGTGGGTGCAATGTGACCAGCTGCACTTGACCTGGCCAAGACTGGACAGTAGGCCTGCCCTCCCACCACGTCCTTGGGTCTCAAGGTCTGTGCGGGCCACACACCCTCTCCCATGCAGCTTGGTTTATAGATTTTTAGGTCCTCCCCATCACGGCCAAGGATGGTTGGGTAAATAAATCTGACTAAGTTAGACCTTCCAGCCCAGAAGGTCAGAGAGGATTTAGCCCCTCAACTGCCATTAACATAGTGTGTCTCAGCAAAGGCAGCTTAAATCATGAAGGCTTTGGGGAGAAGCTGTGGGGTGATGGATGTACTCATTCTAAGGGCTAGATGGAAGCTGGAAATCAAAACGAAAAAGGAGCATATGCTAGACAGAGAGGCCTCTGTCCAGACCCCTGCCAGGGACTGCCATGGCCATCTCAGAATGGACCAGCAGCCAGCAGACAGGCATTGTCGGACTTAGCTGTCCAGTCTGGGTACAGAGAATTGTGTGACTGTTGACAGCAGGACCAGAGATGGCCTGTCACAGACCCACCATGGTCTTCTGGCACCGGCCTTCTCTTACCTCAGGAGTAAGTTACAGCCATCTAACAATCTGACCTGTGAGCAAGCAGAACAAGTGTCTCTTTTATGTGACTGTTGAGGCTTCTTAAAGTCAAGGGTACAGGAGATCCCATACCAAGAGGAGCTGCCTCCAAGGTTTAAAATTGGATGCCCTGTCCATAGGGGCCTAACTTCCCAGGGAGTTCTCAGCTGCAGTTGGAAGGAGGACTCTGGAGTGTGGCTTACTCAGGAGTTTGGGGGAGAGAGACAGTTAAAGCTGCTTTCTGGATCCCTAAGGGTAATTCAGGCAGGCAGGGACCTGGGGCTTGGGAGAACTGGGACACGAAAGACAGCACTGTCCATGACTAATCTCACCCTAGTTTAAAATGCCTGTTGTCCTTGGGGTAAAACCAGGGGCATGGTCCCAGAAGCCTCTGCAAGGAAGGGACACTGTAAACATGATAAAGAGCCCGGACAGTGGCCCTACAACAGGAACTTCCCTGTCTCTTCTCTCCTTCAGCTCTCTGCCCCTCTGCTTCCTTCGTGGTTCTTCCTTCTGCTTCTCCACTGTTCATACCCATCCGTTCGTAGCCACTCCTTTCTTCTCATTTTAAAAAATTATTTCATTTTATGTGCATGGATGTTTTGCCTGCATGTATGTCTGTGTAGACAGTGTGCATGTCCGATGCCCACAGAAGCCAGAAGAGGCTATCAGGTTCCCTGGAACTGGAGTTACAGTTGTGAGCCACCATGTAGGTACTGGAAGTCAAACCTGGCTCCTCTACCTTCTTAATCACTGAGTCATCTCTCTGGCCCTTATATTCTCTCCTTTTCTTGAAATGTAGTCTAGTGTATTGACGGAGGCTGATCTTAAACTCTCAGGTTTAAATGATCCTCCTGCCTCAGTCTCTGTATTCGTTACTTTTTTTCATGACCGTGAAAAACACCAGACACCTGACAAGAAGCAACTTAAGGGATAAAAGGTGTATTTGAGTTCATGATTCAAGGGGACACAGCCCTTAATGGTAGAGAAGGCACGGTGGCAGGAACAGGTCTTAGCTGCGGAAGCAGAAGGATGTGACTGCTTGTCCAGTGTGGGGCCCAGCCCAGGGGATGGCACCACCTACATTCAGGATGAGTTTGCTCTCTTCAGTTAAACCTCCCTAGAAACGCTCTCACAGACATGCCCAGCGCCTGAGTATCCAAGATATTTGAAATCTAGTCAAACCATTGCAGCTTCCACATAGCTGAGATCACGGCACATGCCACCTTACCTGGCTTGATCCATTTTTATGGAGGGTAGCTCAGCGTGTGCCATCTCTGCAGTGGCCCTGCTATGAAATGACCTCCCTGCTAAACAAAGTGCCACCACCAACAGAATTCTCTGGCACTGCAAGGTCTGTGAGGGCAAAGCCAGGGCCGTGTTTCCCCAGGGCTAATCCCTATTGTCTGCATAAGTCATTCTTAAAATTTTTCAGGGATGACTTCTGCCTATATAACTCCAATTTTTTTTTAAAAAAAAAGAAGTCTAATTCTAAATAATACAAACTAAAATGATGTCTTGATATTCATTGTCTAGAAATATAACTTCAGCAAGAATTACATTGCAATGAAATATAGGTGGAACTGCAACAAATGTTTTGAAAGTCACCAAGTTACAGCTGGAAAGATTTTAAAAATAAAGCCTTGGAGCTGCAGACACGTCCCTGCTTTTCAGAGCACATACTACTCTTGCAGAGGACCTGAGTTCAGTTTCCAGCACTCACACCAAACCCTGTGACTCCAGCTGCAAGGGGATCTGATGCCCTCTTCTGGCCGCCACAGGTACCACATCACTGTGTGCATTCCATGTGCATGTGTGCACACACCATTAAAAATAAAGTAAGTCTCCAGGCATGGTGACACACACCTTTAGTCCCAGCACTCGAGAGGCAGAGGCAGGCAGATCTCTGAGTTTGAGGCCAGCCTGGTCTGCTAAGTGAGTTCCAGGACTGCTAGGGCTATGCAGAGAAACCCTGCCTCCAAAAACCAAAACAAACAAAGTAAATCATTTTTTTTTTAATGAAACAGTACTGACATCAGAGCTCAAACACCACAGCCACAAACAGATGCAAAAAAGGTGGATAGAAATGCTCCTGCTGGTGCCTTCCACTGTTTGAGTGACAGAGGAAGAGGTCTGGGAATGATGGAGACGTTATAGACCTAAGCAGCGTGATAAATGGACCAATGGCTGGCATGGGGAGGAAACTGTTTCCTATGGCCACAGTAACAGCAGCAGACTGGGTGGTTCAGAACAGAAGTCTGCCAGGAGGAGAGGTCAAGAGGGTAGAGGAAGCACACTTCCTCTGAGGCCCCCTGCAGGAGTCTGTCCTCAGGCATCCCTGCCTTCTAATAGCCAGCCCTTGCTGTTCCTCAGTCTGCCTGCTTTGTTTCCATCTTCATACAAGAACACTAGTCACAATGGGTTAGGTCGTCTCTCATGACTCCACCTGAACCTGATTACTTTTTCAAAGGCTCTAGTTTCCAAATGAGGTGACATTCACAGATGCCTAGGCTGAAGACTTTGACGTATCTTTTGGAAAGACACAATTCAACCCATAAAAGGGCCCAAGGACAAAGCAAAAGATGCATTTCCTTATTAAGAAATAAAAAGGAGCCAGGCGGTGGAGGCACACAAAGAGACAGGTGGATCTCTGAGTTAGAGGCCAGCCTGGTCTACAAAATAAGTTCCAGAACAGTCAGAGCTGTTACACAGAGAAACCCTGTCGAAGGAGGAGGAGGAGGAAGAGGAGAAGGAGAAGGATGAGAAAGGGAGGGAGGAAGGGAGGGAGAGAGGGAGAGAGGGAGGGAAGGAAGGAAGGAAGGAAGGAAGGAAGGAAGGAAGGAAGGAAGGAAGGAAGGAAGGAAGGAAGGGAAAGAGAGAGAGGGAGGAGGAAAAAAGGAAGGGAAAAAGGAAGAAAAAGGAGCTGAGTATGTTGGTGTATGCCTTTAATCCCAACACCTGGGAGGTAGAAGTAGGCAGATCTCTGTGAGTTCAAGGACAGCTTGGTCTACAAAGTAAATTCCAGGACTGTTGGGGCTGTTACACAGAGAAACTCTATCTAGAAAAAAACAGAAACAAAAACAAACAAATAAGAAATAAAAAAGGAATGTTTGGGAGATGGCTCAGTTGGTAAAGCACTTGCTTTGAAAGTGTGAGGATCTATGATCCCTAGAACCCATATGAAAAAGCCAGGCACCAAGACATGTGTGTGTAATTCCAGTACTGGGGAGAGAGAGACAAACAGAATCCCTGGAGCTTGCTGGCCATCTGCCCCAGCTAAAGAAGCGAGCTCCAGCTTCAATTAGAGACCATGCCTCAAAACAGACGGTGGAGAGAAACTAAGGAAGGCACATAACATTGACCTCTGGCCTCCACACACATGCACAGTGTGCCTGCATGCACACACACATACAAACATGTACACAAATATGCCATGAAAAAAAGACACATGCATTTTGGAAGCCTGCAGTAGTGTTGGGTGCAGTGGCTCAGCCTCTCTGCAGCTATACAATGACATCCACAAATAAATGGAATCAATATCTTACCCAGCTCTTAACAAATCTCTTCTATAGTATTTACTGTGGCTCATGTTTTGTTTCTGTTCTTGCTTGTTTATATATTTATCCTTTCTTTGATCAATGGACTAATGGCTTTGTGGGTTTCCTCAAAGTCCTAGTTATTGGGTTTGCCCATCAATTCTCATTTTTTTTCCTGTCTCATTTAATCAGCTTTATTATGCATTAGTTTCCTGACATTCCTGGCTTCTTTCTTGTATCTCTAAGACCTTTAGAGACTTGGGTTACTAAGAGCATGTATTTTTTACTGGGTTTATTTTTATGTGTTTGGTGTGCATGTTTACATGTGTGGGGGCACACAGGTGTGCAGGTGCACATGCATGTATATGAACATGCATGTGGAGGTCAAAGGTTGACATCCCATGTCTTCCTTGATCACTTTCCAGCTTGCTCTGGTGATTCCATCACTGCCTCTTGAGCATGGGAATTACAGGTAGGCTGTCAGTCCCAGCCAGCTTTTATAGGTTCTGGGTATTCCAACTCTGAGCTCACATGGCATGTCAAGCACTTTGCCCACTGAACCACCTTCCCAGCCCTGCTCACTGTGTTTGATTCTCCCTAGAGATGTGAGGCTTTAGAATAACACAATTTTGCTAAATGAATTGTTTGACAGCATCCCATGTGGTGTAAGAGGTCCTTCTGTTTGTGTGTTGCTTTCATTGGTTGAATAAAGAGACTGCCTTGGCCTTTTGATAGGGCAGCCCTTAAGTGGGCGTAGTAGACAGAACAGAATGCTGGGAAGAAGGGAAGTGTGGCAGATGCCATGAATCTCTGGCCTGAGATGGATGTAGGTTAGAATCTTCCCGGTAAGCCACAACCCGTGGTGAAACACAGATTAATAGAAATGAGTTAAATCAAGAGTGAGAGTTGGCCAAGAAGAGACTAGATATAATGGGCCAGGCAGTAATTTAATTAATACAATTTCCATGTTGTTATTTCAGGTATAAGCCAGCTGAGCAGGACAGAACAAGAGGCCTTGCACCAGGCAGCTGGGCCCACCCGCTCCTCTTACTACGCCCATGTATTTTAATACAGTGTTTTTGTAAAGATTTACTATTATTTTTAATTGTGTGTGTGTATGTGTGTGTGTGTGTGCATATGAGCACAAGCGCCAGGGAGGCCGGAAGAGGGCATTGGATCCGTTGAAGTTAGAATTACACACATTTTTGAGCCATGCAAAATGGATGCTGGGAACTAAACTTAGGTCCTCTGCAAAACAGCATACAGTTTTGAGCACTGAACTATCTCTCCCACCCCTGTATAGGCATATCTTCTTAAATTATTCTGATTTCTTTGTCCTGGATTTTCTTCTTGGCTTTTGTGTCTTTTAAGGTAACTTTAAAAAAAAATCCATGTAGTAAGGTACACAACATTACATCTTTAATTTCTGTCTAACCTTCTTGTGTGTGGTAGAGACCTATGAGCCCACCGGAGGATTTTGGGAATCCATAACCACCAGACAACCAAAGATACTGCTAGCCTTGACTCTGTATCTCCTGTGGCATTCCTCTGGGTCATGCTCAGAGCACTCATGCTGGCTTCTTGCTCTCTCCCCACTAGCTCCCATAGCCACATATTTGCTCTAGTGGCATGGTCCTGCCTGTTCATAACACACCCTCCTGCCCAAAGAGAGAAGAACACAGGGTGAGTCAGGGTGAGTCCCACCTCAGAGAGAGAATCTTGTTATTCTCTCCTGCTGGTGGTTCTACTTCTCAGAGCATCTGCCTTGGGCTAGTTCCTATTCACACCTTTGGGCTTAGTTTAATAGGTGGAATGTGAGCAGACACTAAGCTCCAGGCTCTATGCCAAGTCCTAACACACATTACTTCACTAAACTCTCACAATGACCTACAAGATAGTTCTCTGTTCCATTCCACAGATGCAGAGATCAAGGTAGAGAAAGTTCACTCATTCTCAGTCCCTCAGACTAGGGAACAGGGTTTTAAATCTGGGCTACCTGACTCCAAAGCCTGACCTCTCCATCTTCAAGGCTTTGACTTTAATGCCACTGACCTGAGGTCCACCTCTGACCCTGTAATTTCTACCAGTCCACCTGGGTCTGTGGCTCTTCAGCCATAGTCCTCCAACAGGAGTGGTTTTTAGTTGCTCACTCTTTGTTTCTGTTACTAGATAAGGAGATTTTGGAGGCTGTCCTGGAATTTGCTTGAAGTCCCAATACTCAGGAGGAAAAAGTAGGTGGATCTCTGTGAGTCGTTTGAGGCCAGCCTGGTTTACAAAGCAAGTTCCAGGACAGCCAGAGCTGTATCCCAAAAAAAAAAAATGCATTTAGGTTGTAAAGGACATAGAATTCAATATGAACTCAATAAATACTGGCTGGACTGATGGATAGATGACAGAGGAGAGGTCAATACCTAAATGAATAGATGGGCAAATAGGTAGGTGAACAGATTTATGAGTAGATGAATAAGTAGATGAACAGGAAAATAAACGGGTTGATAGAAAGCTCGGTGGGTGGTTAGATGGAAAGATGAAATGATAGATAGAGAGGTGAATAGATAGGGGATGGACAGGTAAGTAGACAGAGGGAAGGAAGAAAGGATGGACAGATGATGGATGAATGGGGGATGGATAGATGGATGGATGGATGGATGGATGGATGATGGATAGATAGAGTTGGTGAACAGGTAGATAGATGTTAAATGCTGGGAAACAGACAGTAATAACACATTTGGCCTCCTCAGGAAGCGATCACTCTAGAAGAGGAAAAGCAAGCCAAGGATAAGATGCCAGTGCCTGGGAGAGGGTAGAGTATACAACAGCTCAGTGTGACCAGCTGGCCAGAGGTTGGTTCATAGGCACATGCTCAGTGAGAGCTCCTCAGTCAAAGGAATTCCAGATCTGGAACTGTCCCTGAACTGGATGCTTCTTACATTCTGCTCTAACCCCAAGATGAGAGAGTGGCAGCCATGCTGTAGTCCCTTCTGCCTGTTCAGCAATCTGAACTACTAGATAGGATTGTGTCTGCTAAAGGACAAGCAGGCCCCAGCAAACTGCAACACGCTGCAGGTGAAGGGAGAAACCTTCCCACCATTCCAGTTGCAGGTGCCACGGGACCAGCACCCAGCAGAGGGTGCCTTAGAGCCCAGGCTTGGTTTAGCTGCAGCAAAAAAGAGCAGAAGTTGCAGGGTGGGAAGCTAGTTTGGGGCCTTATGATAATTTTCAGGAAAAGGAGTTGAGAGTGTTTACAAATGACGCACATAGAGCAGCAATCACTATGGTTACCTCTATCTCAGGATGCTACAGGTGAGAGGGTGCACGGCAGGGGTTGGGCATCTCAACCTCTGGCTAGCTTGTCTTGGAGGGTCAGGTGCTCCCAGCATAGCAGGACTAGGGAGTTGAATCCCTCCAAGGAGCTGCTGCCTCTCTAGAACAAGTCTATAGAAATCCAGAGAAAATTCCGGGCCCTGGGATGGCAGGAGCATGTGTAAAACGGGCTGAAAATTACAAACTATCAGAGAAGTTTTCTGCCCAGTTACACTTTAGCTATTTGGATCCCCAACATTAATTTGAATATTAATCATTTTGAAAAAACACACTCACACAAATATTTTTTTTTCTTTTAAACACCTGTCACCAAGATCCTGATAAATGGTTTGCTTGGCAGCACTGCTTGTACCCTGAATCCTGACCGGCAATCCCTTTTTCTGAGCACCCCACAGATTCCTCCTTCCACGGGGGCCTTGGAGAGCGCTGACTCTCCCTCTTGGCAGGTCTGGTGGCCCCGCTCTGCCCATGACTTCCCCCAAAGGAAGTAATTCTGCTTTTCAGCCACCTCCCCCACCAGCTCCCACATGACGATTGCTGGGTAAGCCTGCGGACCATTTCCTAGCCAAGGTAACCAAGCATCCCAAAGATGTGACGTCCTCCATTGCCCTGCATCCCTAGGCACATGTAAGATGGGCCTGTGAGTCTGATCCAGAAGACACTGGAGACAGTGAGGATGTCCTGTCTTAGTTCTGCTGAGAAGGTTCTGGATATTAATAACACTCACGCTAACAGGCACAGTGCTGATGATCCCCGTAGGCATGATGGTTAGCACTTATTAAGCCTTCTCTACCCGTCAGGCTCTATGCTACCTTTTCAAAGGCTTCACGTCATGTAACCAGTACCATACAGTTCCGGGAGACATGGCTGTGTCTCCCCTCCACTACACAGCTGAGAAAACAGAAGCCTGGCCACAAGGCAGCATCAGAAATGAACCTAGTTCTGAGCTGAGGGCTTGAGCCACGCTGCCCTCACCAGTTTCTCTCACTCCCATGGAACTTGGCACTCCAGCTTGGTCCTACAACCCTGGCCACTGGTTTATCCTTCCTGGCTGCCTCCCCTAGCACCTCCCTGTCTGTTCCCATGAAGAGAGTATCATATCTCCCCATGACCTCACCAGCAGCCCCTGACACCCGGATACTAATCTCACTGCCTCCCCAGAATCCCTTCCAGCTACATTCACTCGATTCATAAGCTGAGCCCTGGCCAGAATCCCCATGTAGATGAGGCCTCTTTCATTGGAGCAGGATTGAGAGACCGAGCCGTTCTTCCTAGGGATCCTGGTTGAGTACATCCTGTGAGGACTGACCTCCTCCCTCATCCTTCTGGTCTGAGGGTTCAAGGCTGCTCTCTGATGAAACCTTGGTTCTCCTGCCCTCATCAATGGAGTATCTATCTCAGACAGAAGTTTATGTCAGAGCCAGTTTTACACCGGGGATCAGAAGTTATTGTCACAAGCAGCTAGAGCCGCTCCTGGAAATAGCACACCAAGAGGTGGGGGTGGAGGGTGGTGAAAGACTGAGTTCCGGGCAGGCTGCCTGGCATGTGATCTGAGGCTGGACTGCCTTTGCTGAGGTGGAAGGCAAGCATAGACTTACCCTTAGATAGCCACAGCTCTCTGTGGTTTGTCGAATGCAATCCATCATTTCATTTCCTCCTCCCAAAAGCACAGTGCGGGGAGCAGACTCTGAAATAGTATGCCCAGCTTATAACTGGACAAGCTGAGCCTTATTATCTTGTTCTGGTGGTGGTGGGCAGTAGTGATGGTGGTGAGGGGGGGTGGTGGCAGTGGTGGTGGTGGTGTGTATGCACGCTCAGGCACACAAGGGTGAACACGTGTGCAAGGGTGTGTGGAGGTCAGAAATCAGCTTCAGATGCAGTTCCTCAGGTCGCAGTCTTCTTTGGGTTTTGGTTTGGTTTATTTATCTATTACTAATAGTGTGTGTGTGTGTGTGTGTGTGTGTGTGTGTGTGTGTGTGTGTGTGTGTGTGAATGAGAGAGAAAGAGAGAGAGAGAAGGTGCACACATGCCACAGCATGGGTGTAAACGTCAGAGGACAGAATTCAGGTGTCATTTCTCGTCTTCCACTTTGCAAGGTCTCTCTTACTGTTTCTACCCTGATACATATGCCAGGATAGGTGGCCTGCCAGCTACAAGGCAACTCTCCTGTCTCTACCTCCCTTTCCACCACAGGAGTACTGGAATTATAGGTGCATGGTACCAGCTCTGTCCTCTTTTAACCCACATTCCATGGATCAGACTCAGATCATCACTCCCCTGGGGCAAGCACTTTTACAAGCGAAGGCATCTTGACAAGCCTTGTTTATTGAGGCAGGGTCTCTCACTGACCTAAAACTTACCAGTTCATCTAGGCTGGCTGCCCAGCAAGCCCCTGGGATTCTCTTGTCTCCAGGCCCCCAGAACAAGTGTATGTCACCGTGTCCAGGGCTGAACTCAGGTCCTCGAGCTTGCAAGGCTGGCGCTTGACTGACTGAGCTCTCCCCTGTGCTTTAAGACAAGATCCCACTATGTAGCACACACTGGCTTTGAATCTACAAGGCCCATCAGCAAATTCTCTTCTGTAACTCTCTTCCTAGCATGAGGTCACTCAAAGACACTTTCTCAAGCAAGGTAGACACTTGCCTGCATTTGTGATCATGCTGGAGGAGTCATTGTGGCCCTATACATGGCTTACCAAGCAGCCACATGCATCTCTGATTCAGATTTGAGAGGGAGAAACCAATTGCCGTTTGTGACCAGCCCATTCTCAGAAGCAAGCGAGCTCCTCCGTGACAAATTAAAGTAATCGTGACCCTCCCAACCCTAAGGCAGACTTGCTCCCTTGCAGTCACGTCCTGAGTGCCATGGTGGCCCGTGCTGGGTCCCTGCTGCATGGCTGGGGCCTCCCTCTGTGCCTCATGGGATGGAGAAGCTAATTTATTTGGATATGTGACAGCTAACAGGCTTATCTAACTACAGTAAAATAATTTTCTGAATTATTCATGTGATATTTGAAATCATGATTGTAGGAACAAATTAGCTGCCCAAAAACTGGAAGTGAAGTCTCCTCATTAATAATGCATTGGGCAGGGCAGAGGGGTGCAGAGGACTCAGCCTGGAGCACACTGAAGGGAAAGCCTGGCTCCCATAGGGCCCCTTCCCACACAGGCATCACACACGGTGAATATGATCCCTCTTTGAGGAGGGGTCTGCTAAAGGCATCTTTTTCCATTGCCTACCCCCACCGGGACAGTGTCCTCAAGACTTGCCTTTCTCATCCTGCCAAGAGTGCTCCCTCCACCCCCTTAGATGTTCCAAGAGCCAGGAAGATCTGGCTCTGTGCTGTGCCAGTCCTTCTGAGCTAGAAGTGTCTAGCTGAGGGTATCAGTACCGTGTTTTCACCCTCCCCCTCTTATTCCTCTCTCTTCCTAGAATATCTGTAGGGAAGCAGGAAGAATTAGGAGGGCAGGGAGATAATGCAGTATTTAAGAGTGCACCAATGAGGACCAGAGTTCAAATCCCCAAGCACCCACATAAAAAGTCTGGCATGATGAAATACATGCTTATGATCTCAGCGCTATGGGAGATAGAGACAGGAGGGTTGCCAGGGCTTGCTGGATGCCAGCCTAGTGCTAGGTTTAGTGAGAGACCCCATCTCAAAGTTGTAAAACAGAGAGTGATAGGCAGGATATCCCATGTCCTCCTCTGGCTTCCACGTGCCGGCATGTGGACACAGGTACCCACATATACACAAGTGTACACACAACACACACACGCTTTCTCTATGTGGTCAGAAACCACACAAGACCCTAAAGTCACCGCCATCTGGAAGGGACTCTAGTGAAGCAAGGTCACTAGTACCAACTCCTATTTCCCCCTTCTCTATTAGATCTGGTTTGCATGGGCTGGAGGGTGTTACATAACTTTGCAACTGTAAAAATAATCCTGGCCATTCCAACAGCCCCTTCACCTAAGTGTCCCCCTTTGGCCAATGAGACTAGTGACATCTGCTGCCAGGAGACCATTGTAGACGGAACTGATGAGAGCTCAACCAGAGAGGCTCTCGGGTAAGTACCAATGTAGCATGGTGAATCAGTGTGCCTGATTAATTCATTTGCCTAATTATGCTGTAATTGTCCCACAGCAAGCAGACAATTACAATATCAGTAATGTTCTCTTTAGCCACAGTCTCTAGTGCCAAGTTATGGCTCATGTCCTGGGTCTTCCAGGCATCCTAGACAGGAGAAGTTGGCAATGAAGAGTCTCCTTCCTTCTGCCTCCAGAGGTCAGTGTAGAAGACAATGTGGTTCTATACTCGGAACTGGATCTAGCCTTGCAAATGATTAGCCAGTTGCAATGCAAAGAACCTGCTAGAACTTCCTAAAAGCTGCATTCGCAGATATAGCTGGAGCCCTTGCAGGCCCTCTGCACTGAGGGCAGAGAGCAGGAGAGCTGTGAAAAGAGACACATGGTCATCACCTGGGGCTTCCTTCATGCTAGAAAAGGTCTTACCCCTCCAGGTCAGAGAGCTGGCCCTC
>PVIU01027472.1:0-20441 GCA_004026605.1 Ondatra zibethicus | reverse complement strand
CACACACACATCGGGGCGCATGCACCCTCACCCTGTCACCACCACACACACATCGGGGCACATGCACCCTCACCCTGTCACCACCACACACACATCGGGGCACATGCACCCTCACCCTGTCACCACCACACACACATCGGGGCACATGCACCCTCACCCTGTCACCTACACACACACACACACTGGGGCACATGCACCCTCGCCCTGTCACTTCCACACACACACACCAGGGCACATGCACCCTCACCCTGTCACCTCCACACACACACACCAAGGCACACACACCCTCATCCTGTCACCTCCACACACATACCAGGGCACACACACTCTACCCTGTCACCTTCACACACACACACCGGGTCACACACACCCCACATTACATCATACACACAAAACTAATGATAAAATGGAACAAATGAAAAACATTTTAAAGGAATTCAGTTTTTTCATTGGGGCTCTAGCTCGGTGATAAAGCACTTACCCAACATGTCCAAGGCCCTGAATTCAATCTCTAGCTCAGAGGCAAGGGGGAGACTGATTTGGGGGGGTATGGTAATTATGTCTTTTAAGAAAAGGCCTTACCCTTTCAACATAAAACTAAACCATGGACCAGTGAAACGACACATGGCCTAAGATTTCTTCAAATAACCAAGCATTACAGGCAAGGATATAGCTCAAGAAACAAAACAAACAAAAATCAAACTGGCTCTCTGCTGATACCTGGTGAAGCTAGGCAACAGACTCATTGGGAAATTTACACTCTATGACAATTGTATCTGTTCAAAACTTTTATAGTCCTTTTAAATCCCTAAAAACCACCATGAGGCAGGGCAGTGGTGGCTCACACCTTTAATCCCAGCATTCGGGAGGCAGAGGCAGGCGGAACTCTGTGAGTTCGAGACCAGCCTGGTCTACAAGAGCTAGATCTAGGACAGGCTCCAAAGCTACAGAGAAACTGTCTCAAAGAAACAAAAACAAACAAACAAACAAAAAACAAAAAACAAAAACCACCGTGAGGAAGGAAATATTATCAGTTTCAAATCAAAGGGAGAGAGGACACTGAAGGCTTGGGAGGAACAGAACATTGCAGGCATCTATAGAAGGCAAGAAAGGAAGTGGGGAGGATAATTTGTAATCTTTCTGTATAAGGAAACTTCTAGAGTCCAGCTAGTTTATGCAGTACTCAAATGTAGCTGGGACTGAGAGCCTTTGTTGAGGGACGATGACCTTGGCCCACCCCTGAGAGCCTGGGGCGCTTGTCTTGTCCGAGGTGTGCCTTGCAAGGATCCTGTGTTATATTGGGAGTTGGGACCTCTTTGACCATGGGCAGCTTTGACAGCTGGCTAGGTTAGCGATTTAGTTTGCTGCCACCCAAGGAAGCACAGCCAACTGGGCCACATGAGGAAGTAACCTGAGCCCTTAACTCCAACCTGGGAGCTGAGTTGCAACTTGCTGGCCTCTGCTGTGGCTGTGTGGGGACAGAGGAATGCTATATGGCCTACAGGGCAGCCTGGGGACTTGATTCCAGTAGGGACGAGGCTTTTACAAAGTTTCAAAATACAGTTTGGCAAGGGCCTATGAGGGTGACTTGTGGCCTAGTTGAATGAAAATAAATGTCAGAAAAGGTGGAAACAGGGTAGAGGGACAAATGTCAGCAAGATGGCCCTGGCTTGTTCTTTTCAGATGGTGTAGGAAGCTGAAAGAGAGAGAGAAGCTTATTTTCCCTCTCAAGTCTGTGAAGTTTAAGTTTTTGGTTGTCTCATTTGTCTTCTGATGCTTTTCTTTGCCTTTGATTTTTTTTTGTACTCGTATGTATGTGTGTGTGTGTGCAAGCCATGTGTGCACACGTGCATGTGTGTGTGTGCATGTGTTCATGTAAAGAACAGAAGACAACCTCAGCGTCAGTCCTCAGGTGCTGGACTGGAATTCACCAGGCTAGGGCCAGCAACTCCCAGCGTCTGCTTGTCTGCCTCGCCAGTGCTTGGCTAACAAGTGCTTGCTGTCACATCCTGCTTTTCATTACGTGGACTCTGTGGATCGAACTCAGATCCCCATGCTTGCAAGCACTTTGCTGAGCCCCAGCTGTCTCCCCAGATCCCTGCCCTTTATTTCTCATTTTCCAAGTGTAACCCTGCTAACTGCCACCCACTAAGCATAACATTTACTCCCACGCCTCTCCCTGGAGACGAAGCTCTCTCCTTTCTCATCTCCACGCCTGTTCCTCCTACCCTTTTGTCAAATCTTGCTCTTAAGAAAAACAGCCTCTCTCCTTTTCCCTCTGAATTTTGGTCCCTTCATTTTCTCCAAGGCCAGGTGGCTTGTTCTTTTCTTGGTGTTGACCCCTCTGGGGCATGTGACCTCCTTGAGAAGAGAGCAAGAAGCTCTCAGGGTAAGGTCACAATGTAAAGAGCTTCAGTGTTAGCTGTGTTCCTGGGTGAGATTCTTGTCTTTCTTTAGCTTCATGGAGCCATTACTAGGTACAATGCCTGGATCTCTCATCATCCTGCTGGGAAAACCTGCTTTTTGTTATCACCTAAGTAACATCTAGCTACAGATGAGAAGCAAGAAATCAGAGCAATAAATAGAAGGGGAAGGGGAAATGACCTGTGTCATCTGCCGAAACCTGGCTTAGGTAAAGTCATGGTTTTTCTGTGGGGAACTGAGACTCAACACAAATGCTGGGCGCAACATACCGCTGCTCGTGGAGAGTCAGAGCTCTTCCAAAGAGGGAAGGAGGGGGCAAGGTGGGCAAGAGAAGGAAGGAAAAGTGGGGAGGGGGGACAGTAGGTATAAAATACTTCAGTTAGTTGACTTCCAGATTATTTAATTGTGTAGAAATAGCTATTTGTTTATGTATCTAAAATTACTACGCCAAAACTATTTTAACTTCCCTCCATGGTTTATCAGCAAGATGGAGAGCAAGTTCACTTCATGCCCAATTTTCCAAGCGATGAAACAAAAGATCAGAAGGGCAGAGTTTTTATCCCCTGGTGGCCCTGCAGCTCAAAGTGGTCGTTCTGAGATCTGACTGATGTTTTGGTTGTGGTTGTCTCTTTAGGGTTTTGTTGGGTTTTTTGTTTGCTTGCCTTTTTGGGAAAAAAAATACTTTTATTTATTTTTGTGTGTGTGTGAGTGTGTTTGTGTTATTATACACCTATGGAGGTCAGGGAACAACTTAGGCTAGTCCTCACCTTCCACCGTGTACACAGACCCTGGAGATCAAAACTCAGGTCATCAAGGCTCAGGTTGTCAGGCTTGGCTACAAACACCAAGCCATTTCCCTACCTGTAGGTTTTTTGGGTTTTTGTTTTTTTGTTTTTTTTTTTTTTTAGTCTTCTGGTATGTAATGGCTATAGGATTGTTCATGAAATTAATGGCTATTGTATTTGAAGCTTTACAAAATCATTTTTACCTTTTTTTAAATAAGTACGTTTGCCTGTGTATTTGTAGTCAGCGTCTCACTCTGTAGCAGCCAGTCTGAAAGCTGTGATTCTGTGACCCTCCTGCCTGAGCTACCCAAATGCTAGAATTACAGTTGTGGACTGTTGGGGGCCACCCTGCTCAAGACACTCCTTGGGGGAGAGGGCAAGAAGTCAACAACATCGGGAGTCAGGTGAGTAGCAAAAGCCGACAGGTTTATTGAGGGTATGTATGGGCAGGCATCTTATAACCCCTTCCAAGTTCCCATTGGCTCAGGTGGCTGGCTCTGCTGTGTTGTCCTTCCCTCACTGGCATCTCTGGTCAGGTGTCTCTGAATCAGCAGTCTCTGGGTGTAGCAGCTTGGCTCAGGGAGGAAGTACCTGCCGTGCATGCTCATGTGGGCTGGTTTGGGTGGGCTGGCCAACAGTTTCTTCTACAGTGTACCACGTCATCCAACAATCAGGGTTTAAGTGCAGTTTAATCCTCCAGTGTCACAGGAGGAAAAAGAAGAGATTAAAGAAATTGGTAACTTAGAATAATTTTGTCTGACCGTAATCACATCCCAAGATTTCTATCTGATCTCATCCGCTGTGAACAGGGGGAAACCAAAGGGAAGCCACAGTGAGGCAATCCCAACAACAGAAGAAAGTCCTCAGTTCTTAAAATACATCATTGAAGTGCCTAACTTTCATTAGTATATATAATGATACATCTTTATGGCTAGCTAAATCTTTGCTTACATTCATGATTCCAATAAAGTTATAATGAGGGCTACTCAAAAGTCATATGATTTTTAATAGGAGCAATAAAGGATATAAAACAATTGCTAAATTGTACTTTTCAGAGAAAATTGATTCATGTGTAAATTATAAGTATTATAGTTTTTAAAGTGTTTTGTTTGTCTTCTTGTTTGTTTTAACAAGAGGCTTCAAATTGTACAGGCTGGCCTCAAACTTGCTATGTAACTAAGAATAACCTCAAACTTCTGATTCCCCTGCCTCCAGCTCTT
This sequence comes from Ondatra zibethicus, assembly GCA_004026605.1. Classification (NCBI taxonomy): domain Eukaryota; kingdom Metazoa; phylum Chordata; class Mammalia; order Rodentia; family Cricetidae; genus Ondatra; species Ondatra zibethicus. The sequence goes on along the minus strand of PVIU01027472.1, from coordinate 16,012 downwards.
AAGAGGAGGTTACTGACATGCACCACCAGCACCACTTTAGTTTTACTTGGTGCTAGGGAGCTGAACCAGTGCTTTGTGTGAGGTAAGCATTTTAGCACCTGAGCTACATCCTCTGTCCTCTATTTTGTGAGCGTGGGTCTCACGCTGTACCACAGGTTGGCCTGGAACTCACACGTAATCCAGACTAGCCTTGAACTGTTTCCACTCTCCCAGCCTCCGCCTCCCAAGTGCTGGCATTACAGGCATGGGCCATACCTGGATTCAGAGTTCTTAAAAAGAACATGAAGAGAATTTGTTAACTTCTAAGATCCCAAGAAATCAGAACATGCACACTGGAATTAAGTGAGCAAGCTTAGAAATCAATATGCAAATGTTAATTTGGAAGAATTTCTGTGCAGAAACAGAGACTGTGACGTGAGAGTCCTGGGATGCATGTAGAGCAGGGAGATAGATGTCAAGATGATGCGGCAGAGTCACCTGGGCTGGTGGCAGCAAACATGTCATCCAGAGACACAAACCAAGTCAGGAATCACCTGTCACTCAGAGGAGACTCACCTGCACTGCATTCAGGTTTCCAGGAAGAGCCAAGAATAAGGCCCTTGAACCTCCATCCCTCTAAGCTCTGGCGAGCCTGCAGAGAAACTGGCTCTCTGCTGGCAGGTACAGCGAGTTGTCTGGAATCTTTTAATGACCGGTGATGAATCTGCTGGGACAGGTGAGTGATTATCAGTTCTTACACGCCACAAACCAACCCTCCATCATTAGCCTTTGTGTATACATTTCTGAGCAGAGAAAAAGGCTGTTTGGGCATGCTTTCCCAGAACACCTCACGGCTCAGCATGTGGAGGAGTCAGCTGAGATTCCACCTCATGATTAGTCTTTAAACCACAGAGTCCTCCAGGACAGGAGGGTGACTGAAGGCCCTCTTTTTTAGTGATGGATGCTTTGCCCTGATAGTATGGCTGATTTGGGGTTCTATAACACACCATTGTACTGTTCTCGACTTACAGTGCAGAATGCAAGTAAATATTCATTCTAATTCTATATCATAAGTATCCAGAATTTTTGTTTCATTTTATATGTTTATTATTTTTTCCTTATTTGGGGGAGGCAGGGGTTTGGGGGAATAAAGTATCTCCAGGTAACTCGACTGATCTAAAACACTACGTAGCTCAAGTTCACGCTAAACTCATGGTTCTCCTGCCTCAGCATCCAGAGGGCTAGAATTACAGGTATGTACCATATACTAAGCTTTTTTTTCTTTTAAATATCCATCAAATTTGAAAGTTTCATTTAATTAATTTTGACTAATTTACATGATCACTGATTTTCTTAAATGTAAGTGTACATGGTAAGAAGCTTTTCTCCCTCTTTTTGTTCCTGTTCTAAACAATTACTTCTTGAGTCTGCAAACAAACCATGTTGCAGAGTTTTCTGGGTTCTTCTGGGCACAGGTTACATACACACAGGAAAAAGTATACTCCTGGGGTCCCATGCGTTCCTAGTCACACAAATAGCAATTGATTTTGTATATTCTTGAACTGGTATTTTTCAAGTACAAACAAATGTGAGACCCTTGAAGACATCTTCTGCCCTGGCTAGTCCCCTTTTCCTGCTCATCCTCTTACCCCTAATAGGCACTTACTTTGAACTTCTGTGTGCTAGCAACACATTCCATTCCCTAATTAGTGGTAAATCTTATGCATGCTCGGCCACTCAGCATTGTTTCTGTGTAAGCTTCTCAAAGCTGAGATACACACACAGAGCCTCCTCAGCATACAAGATCTAACATAGCAACATGAATAATTATGAGTTTAATAAATGCCTTTTATGACTCTAACTTCTGATTTCCTTGCCACCCACTTAGTATTTGGAAAGCATTTTTACAATTCAATTACATTCTAGCTCATTAATAGTCAGATAAATAGCATGGAATGGCCGGATTCTGAGAGAAGAACCTCAGGTTTATTCTGTTATTAAGTCAGTATGTTAAAAAAAAAAAGAGCCATGATTATACATCTGTCAGTTCTTTCTGATTGTGTCTATGCACTCAGTATAAATCTAAGCTTATATGCAGCTGGATTTCATTAAGAACTTGATAAGTGTATCTAGAATTTATATGAAGAAGATACATGACTATCTAGCTTGATTTTTAAAAATAAGAGCAAAGGGATATTAATTAGTAGGTGTATGAAGAGTTAATAGGGGCTCAACAGATGGCTTAGTGATTAAGGGTGCTTGCTGCTCTTGCAGAGGACTTAAGTGATGTTCCTAACTCACATCAGGAATTCGTAACCACCTATAACTACAGTTTTAGGTCCTCCATCATCTTCTTGCTCCACAGGCACCTACACTCACTCATGCATAGAGACACACACACATACACAGAGAGAGAGAGAGAGAGAGAGAGAGAGAGAGAGAGAGAGAGAGAGAGAAAATAAAAATAAACCTTCAAATTAGAAAAAAGACTTAGTAGTAAAGGCAAGGTTGGTTGATACAAAAACAAGTCAAAAAAATGGAACAGCCTAAAGTGGTCATAGCTCCTGTGTTAATGTTGAACCCCCAAGGTGATGCTATTAGGGTACAAGGACTTTTGGGGTGTTTGGGCAATTAGGGAAAGAACCTTCATGAATTGGAGCACAGCTGTTGTGAAAGGGAGCAGAAAGAAAGCCCTTCCTCCTTGGCCACAAGTCCTCATAGTGAGAAAATGATCCCATGTGAGGACCAGACACGATCTGCACCACCTGCCCTGGATTTTCACCCCCAGAATTCTAAGAAATAACCTCCTGTTACAACTTGCAGCTGAAACATAGCACAATAGTTTAAGGTGGTCAGTGCTGTTAAGTCTGTGGCTACACAAAACAAAAACGAGAAGAAAACATAGCAAACAGTTTTGGGGAAATCCTTCTAGGTCTCTGCCTAAACCTATACACCAGAATGTAAAAAGTGCAATTATAAAATTAATAAAATTTTACTAATAAAATTAACAATAGAAAATATAGGAAACTGTGTGGCATAAATAAAGAATATGATTTTAATTTTTAAATATTAAAAGATTTCCAATATGGGGCTGGGGAGGATGTTCAGTTTGTAGAGTGCTTATCTACCCGTCTGGAAGCCCTGGTTTCCACCTCAGTGTCTTATAAAACAGGTGTGGCGGTGCACGCTTGTGATGCCGACACGCGGGTGGTAATGGACATCACAAGTTCAAAGGTCATCCTCAACTACATAAAAAGTTCAAGGCCAGCCTGGGATACCGAGACTCTGTCCAAAGAAGGAAGGATAGATGGCCTTGAACTCACAGAGATCGCCTACCTACCTCCCAAGTGCTGGGATTAAAGGCATGTGCCACCACTGCCCAGCATCTTGGGGTTCTTTTATTTTGCTTTTAGCTTAGCTTATCCAACTTTGATATGATGGTTTTCACTTTATCTTATTATATTCTATTGTCGTATGCTTTGTTGCTATCTCCTAGAAGTCTGTTTCTTGCTAATGAGAAATAGAAAGGGAGTGGATCTGGATGGGAGAGGAAGTGGGGAGGAACTGGGAGGAGTAGAGGGAGGGGAAACTGTATTCAGATTATATGGTATAGAAAAGAATCTGTTTAGTAAAAGGTGTAAAAGTAACTATTTTTAAAATGAGATTCCAAAACATAAATACTGAAGCATTTGGTTATCTAAGAGTTAGAATTAAAAGAAAAAAAAAGCAACGGAGAGTAAAGACTATATCTCCCTTACACCAATTTCTAAAGAGATGACTATCTGGAATATACAAAAAAAAAATCTCGCAAATTGACAAAATGACAGAAACTTTAAAGAAAAATCTGGACATAGACTAAAATAGGCAACTTATATGGAGGCAAATCAAGAACTTGAAGGGTAACCCTAAAGAAATTAAAATAAAAATAACAAAGTATCACTTTATACCAAGTAGCCTGGAAAAAATTAGCTGGTTAATGCCAAGTGTTGGTGGTGATGTGTGCCGGTGGAAGGCAGACTGGTGTATTCTGGGAAAGCAATCTGTCTCTATTTAGTTAAATTAAGTATAAGGATATTCTGGGATCCAGCAGTTCTGTTCCTGGGTATGCGTCTCAAAGAAGCTCTGACACAGAGCCACTCAGAGATACACACAGGGTGTTTACTGCGGGGTTATGTGTGGTCGTGGACAGATGGAGACCATCTGAGAGTGATAGGAGATACACAGGGCACCGGTCCACAGGTGGAAGACGGGGGACCAGGGCACACTCGGTCACACATACAGATGCTAAATACACAGTTAAGTAAAACAAGATTGAAAGGTATAATACACTCATCATTTCAGTTAGGAAAATCTGAGCCCAAACCAATACCTATTGTTCAAGAATGCACACAAGGGCTGGGGAGATGGCTCAGTTGGTACAGTACTTGCCTCAAAAGTGTGAGGACCTGAGTTCGACTCCTGACATACACAAATAAAGATGGGTGAGCCCAGCATTCGGAAAGCAGAGGCAAGAGGATCCCTAGAACTCATTGGCCAGTCAGTCTAACCAAATTAGTGAGCTCCAGGTTCAGTGAGAAAGACTGTCTCAGAAACTAATGTAGGAAAAATAATTAAAGTGGAGAGCGACGGAGGAAGAACCCCAGTGTCAGCCATTGGCCTTTGAATGGGTGTATGCACACACATTCAAACATGTACACACACACACACACACACACACACACACACAAGTTAAGAATACATATAAGCCAAATCGTAGTATGATGATATATTCAATGATTCTGGAGGCAGGAAGAAGGCATCCAAATGAAATATTGGAATAAGAAGGAATACATAAATAAAAGCAGTTGCTTGCATAGACTGATGATGATGATAATGTACCCTGAGACAAGGAATAACATTACCTCATCTTTCTACATTCAGACAAGGGGTAGGGGTAAGAAGTAGACAGAAGAAATAGTTAATATCTTTGAATGAGTGTAAATGATTGACACCTTCATCACAAGATTTAACAAACTAGACCCAAACATAAGATAAACAAAACCCTTCTCTGGCTCGATCTCAGTATTAGAGATAGATAATCTAGTAATTCTTATTTCTTTTTATTTACTCTATTTTTTTATTTTTTGGTTTTTTGAGACAGGGTTTCTTTGTGTAGCCTTGGCTGTCCTGAAACTCACTCTGTAGACCAGGCCTCGAGCTCACAGAGATCCACTGCCTCTATCTCCCGAGTGCAGGAATTAGAGTGCGCTACCACTGCGCATCTAACTAGTAGATTTTTTTTAAGGGGTCATATTTGGAATGTGGCTCAGTTGAGAAAATACTGACCTGGAATGAACCCTGGGTTCAGTTCCCCCACTGAATAAAACCAGTTATGTTAGTCTTTGACTAAAATCCCAGCATTTAGGAGGTAGAGCCAGGAGGATCAAAAAGTTCAAGATTATTCCCAACTACCCAGACAGTTTGAGGCCAGCTGAGGACACGTGAGACTGTATTGCTTAAAAAAAAAAAAAAAAAAAAAAAAAAAAAAAAAAAAAAAAAAAAAAAAAAAAAAAAAAAAAAAAAAAAAAAAAAAAAAAAAAAAAAAAAAAAAAAAAAAAAAAAAAAAAAAAAAAAAAAAAAAAAAGGATCTTGAAATGTAAAAACAAAAGCAAAGAAAACTGATTTTAATGGGCAGGGGAGGTGGGAAGAGGATGTCGTGGGGAAACGAGACTGGCTGAAGAAGTCTCATAGCCAATGCTGAAGTCATTTAAGAAACAAAATTCTTATGATTCAACAGGTGACTATCCATGACTGTGCAGACATAAATAAGTGATGGGATAGATTAATAAACAGACAGTTCTGTCTATCATATTCTTCTACAAAAGAATACAAATCATTTATAGCAACACTCCACCCACCGTGAGAAGGAACACAGACCCCCCACACCTTCCTTGCTAGGACTTCCTGTCACAGAAGGGACTGTGAAAAGACGCCCCTACTGTGCACTAGAAGCTGAACCAATTGCCTGGAGGCTTGGGCTGCCATGGCTGGCTTTGTAACTTAGAAAATCGTTACCCTTCCCTGGGTCTCAGTTTCCCTTCTGCACTATAGAACCTCCAGCTAAAAGCTGTCTATTTAATGAGGGAAAACCTGGGGCTCTGGCGTGAACCTGCTTGAGTTTAACCCCATCCTGCCTTGACCAAGACTTTCTTTTTCAAATCTTTTCTCCTTCCTTCCTTTCTCCCTCCCTTCATCCCTCCCTCCCTCCCTCCCTCCCTCCCTCCCTCCTTCCTTCCCTCTCTTCCTCTCTCCCTCTTTTTTCCATTTGGAGCCCACTATGTAACCCAGATTTGTTACACAGTGGTAGTCTTCAATAGCCCATATGCATACTCAGCTAGAGTTAGTCATTAACTTTTCCAGGAAGCTGGGTTAATTACATTAGCTCAGTGCTAATGTGAGGACCTGGGTTTGATTCCCAGCACTGAAGAAAATCAAGTGAAACAACCAAAGAAAGAATACAGTATAGAAGGGGGTTAAAAAAAAAATCATTGCCAGGCAAAAAGCAGCAGCAGCGGTCAGGGTGGCAGGGTCTAACTTAATGTACACGGCTGTAGACAGCTACGGTGGGGGACACATACCTGTAGTTCCAGGTGCTCAGGAGACTGGGGCAGGGGAGTCACCTGAGTTCATGAATGAAGTCCTGTCAGTGCAACAGCAAAACTTCACCTCTAAACAAAGAAACAAGCATACAGACAAATAAATACTGGCACACATTACCTCAGCGACCCTTATCCCCATCCCTCAAATCCTCATCTAATCATGGCTGTTGTGAGACAAGCTCGGACAGTGCTCCTCAACATCGGACCAGTACTCCTCAAAGCGCCAGCATCTGGCTCATAAGATGTTCAGCAGGTAGGAGGTGCCCGCTGCTGCCCAACAACCTGAGTTCAATCCCTGGGCCCTACATAGTGGGAGAGAACTGGCTACTGAAAAGAAAGGTGTCCTCTGACTGCCTTGTGTGCACTGCGGCCGGCCCACCCGCCAAGTAAAAAAGAGACAGAAAAAGAAATTGCCAACATCATCCAAAGCAGACAGAGTCTGAGGGACTGTCATAGCCAAGAAGAGCTAAGGAAACTGTGACACTCAAGTGTCCTGGACCTGAGAACATTTGCCAAACAGGAAAAAATAGAAATATTTAAGTAAATATCGACTTTAGGCATTAATAATATACTAATATTGTACCATTAATTGTCACATCTCATGTTAGTGTGTCAGTAATAGGTGGAACTAGGGTGACGCTCAAGCGATATGGAAATCCTGGCCTATTAATCTGAAAGTATTCTTTTTATATATTTGGTGAAAATAATTTCCTCTTTAATAGTAAATTTTGGTCCTTTTCTTAAGATTTATTTTTATTTACAGGTATGTATCTATGTACATGTATGTCACATGAGGGTGCCCGTGGAGGCCAGAAGAGGAATCTGATGCCCCTAGCTGGGGATACGCCCTGGTGGGTGCTGGGAACAGCTCAGTTTGCTAAAGCAGAAGGAAGCCGTGTTAGTGCTCTGATTAGGTGATGCAATGACAGTGTATAGCTTACTGACCTCGAAGAGACTCCCCAGGGGGTGGGTGGTGTGCATTGGTGCCAGTAGCGTCTCGATGTTGTAGCCAAGGACTGATTTCTTCACAGGCCTCAGAGCCCAACCACATGTAACTAGAAAGGTGTTTTACTCAGTCTGAAGTGACAAGGATTCTACATTTGGGGGTCTTTGAGCAAAAGTGTTGAGGGAGGATTATCTGTGGGACTCCATCTCCTCCTGGTCCTAGACTGATAACTGATGCACAGTAGGTACTTAGCAAGTGTTCTAGTTGGCTCTGGTTCTGTGATTCCAGCACTTGGATCAGGATCAGGAGTTCAAGGCTTGCCTCAGCCTGAGCTACGCGAAATCCCGTCTCAAAAAACCAAACAGAAGTTCATTAAAGTCATGGAAATGTGCACCAAAGTTCAGTGGACAGCCACGGTGTTTTATGTATGTCTCTCGTGAAACAAACAGCTACATAATCTGTCTGGCAAAATAGTCAACTAAAAACAAAACAAAAAAAAACCTGCACTGTATACTGTCCAGTTAACGACACTTACCTGTTCTTGTGATTCAAGTTTCAAGTCTCCGAGGAAGAGAACTATACCTTTAATTCTTGGGATGTTGGGCCATGTGCCACTTGCAAGGTTTCTTTCCCTAAGTCGGTAATCCTGTGCTGCGTGGACTGGAAACTGGCCTATCAGGTTTGTTTAATGTTTCTCTCATGAAGAACCTTGAAGCAATTTAACAATTCTTTTCCTGGGAGGTTTTTTTTTTAGCTGCAGAGCCTTGCCAAGTCACTCAAGCTAATCTGCAAGTCCTGTAATTATCACACACACACACACACACACACACACACACACACACACACACACACAAACTACTCTGGCAAATTAAACCCACTTCTCAATGCAAGCTTACTAGGCAAGAGGGCTGTTGGTAAAGCTCGATGGATTATAAACTCTCCTTTACGAAATACACCGCAGCGCACTTGCACTTGGAGATGTGGCCTTAAATAGTTAAACAAGTCCATTGACATCAACCTGGTGCGTTTCCTTTGTTTATTTTTCCCAAAAGACTTCATTACCTCCAAAGTACCTGACTGAAAGGGAGCAAGGGACCTGGCCACGCGCATGGGGAAGGAGCGTGGACATTACTGGGGCGAGAGCCCTCAGAACAAGCTCTGAGGAAACACGGAGAGAAAACCACTTGGTTATAATCAAGCGTCATGCACACATCTGCTGATCCAAGGTAACTAATGATTGTTTGGTAAAATCTGAGGCTCTGAAAGACAAGACAGCATAAGTACAAAGCAGAATCCAAAAAAGTCTTAGTTTGATCAGCAACGCTGAAACAATAAGGGAGCGCGGTAAAAGTTTAGCTCTAAGATAAGCACTTGCCCTACTCAGTTAAGGGAGATCAGGGCTGACGCAGAAGAACAAGCTTCATAAAAGATTTCTGTATAATCAGTGTCATTTTAAGCTGGACCAATCAAGATCTCCCAGGGAGTCCAGGTCGCCCCTAAACTGCTACCGTCAAGAATGACGTTCTATTGGTCTGGCCAAAGTTCCCCCTCAGCCCTGGGCTGGATAATGAAGGTTTCAGTCAGTCTGCAGGACAGAGCCCCAGGCCACACCCCTTTAAACACAGATCCCACAGGTCAGGGGGCACTGGAGAAACTACTGAGTGACTCGGTGCAGCTCCAGCGTCTGGGGCGCCCAGGCTTGTCCAGCCCTTAGCCTCCTCTTTTAACTAACTCTAAAGTTGGCTGGCTTCACACTGGACCTGGTGATTAACAGGACAGAGATAGCTTTCGCAATTCAGCTTCTTCAAGTAGAAAGAAATTTGAAGCTTCCTCTGAGCAGCCATTTCCTATTTGAATGCTCCAGATCAAATCTCCCCCATCGGTAGGCTGATGCCCGGTCTCATCTTGCACACATCCCGGGAGGAGAGAGAGGCCTGGGTGCTGGGTGTGTCCTACTAGGCGGGGGAGGGGAGGTCTGGTGTGTGGTGCAGGGCCTCCCATAGCTTCTCTTAAAGGGAGAGAGTCAGAGCCATAAAATGTCAGGACACAATGGCAGCCCTGGTCACCACACTGTCAGCAAGGGCATGCAGCTATTGTTGTACATGGAAGAAAAAGAAATTTTTAAAAAAGCAAAAATACTTTCTTTTTCAGAGCGAGAGATAGAATAGGCTAGAGGTTGCCAAAGATGTATTTTATATTCAAGTAACTCTCTCTTTTTTCAAATAATTTATTTAACTTTGTTTTATGTTCACTGATGTGACGTTATCAGATCCCCTGGGATTGGAGTTACAGAGAGTTGTGAGCTGCCATGTAGGTGCTGGGATTAAACCCCAGTCCTTAGGAAGAACAGCCGGTGCTCTTAACCACTGAACCATCTCTCTAGCCCTCAAGTAACCCTTTTCAAAGACTGTTTTTAAGTATTATGCAAATAAAGTTAAGAAAATTCTAGCCGGGTGATGGTGGCCTTTAATCCCAGCACTCCCAGAGGCAGAGGCAGGCAGATCTTTAAGTTCTATGCCAGCCTGGTCTTACAAAGTGTGTTCCAGGACAGCCAGGGCTACACAGAGAAACCCTGTCTCAAAAACAAACAAACAAAACCCTCAATATTTATTGGGTAAGCAGATGACTCGGTATTGAAAGGTCTTCTCTGCCAAGCCTGGGGATGATTAAGTGTGGTCCTTGGGGTCAACATGGTGGAAGGAGAGAACCAACTTCCTCAAGCACACACACACACATAAATGTAATATTTTTTTTTAAGAAACAAAGAGAATTCAGTATTGAGAACACTTATCTTTTCTCTACTTGACATTACTTCTCCTATTGAGAAGATGAACTTTTCCACGTGGAGCATCCGTGACTCTGCTACAGATGGCAATCTAGATGAGGATGCAAACCCCACTATCCACTGAGAACTCAGCAGTTCACTGTGAAGCCTTGAGCTGGGCTGGCTCTTCCTTTGTTTACTCCCCTCACCCAGTCCGTTAGTCCTCTCTTCAAAGTATTTTAATTCATATACTTTCCCACGATACTGATGCAGTCAAGGGCTGTAATAACTTTTTCCTTTCTTTTCTTTTTTTTGGGTAGAGTCTCACACGTCCCAGGATGGCTTCCAACTCCATATGTAGTTGAGGTTGACTTTGGGCTTTTGTTCCTCCTGCCTCCGCCTCCAAAGTGCTAGGATTACAGACATGTACAATTACACTTAGTTCATGTGGTGAGGATCAAACCCATGGCCTCACGCATGCCAAGTAAACACTCTACCCACTGAACTGCAGCTCAGCCCTTATACAATAACCTGTTCAGTACAAACTCCCCATGATCCATCTCCAAAGGGAGATACTAAAAAAAAATCCCTGAGTTTCTGTGAGTAAATCTCCAATGGCCTTTTTGTGAGGTTGCACATGGTCTAGCCTTTACTGTCTCCCAAACTCATTTCTTCCCATGGTCCCCCAAACCACACACCTGTACGGGTATGATCCCAGAGGATAAAAATGCTACAATGAAAAAAAAGCTGCTCAAAGCAGCTCAAGGAAGGAGACACACAGGGAAAATCACTGACTGGAAGCTACAGAACCCCTGGGTGGTGAAAGGCTGGCCATGGATTCTGTATGTTACATTCTATGTCTCACTCTAGGTGTGCTTATTCTGTCCCTGGAGATCCACAGTCTGTTATATCCCTTCTTAACTGTCCCGGTGTGAGGGTTCCCATTCCTGACCAGAGATGTGGGTGTTTAAGTTACTGACAGGCCTAACAACCAATATACATGTTTGATGAAGATCTGCTCTGTGAAGACACCAATAATTGATGAGGCAAACAAATTCACGTAAGAAAGAGTGATCTAGTGGAGAAAGAGACACAAATAATAACAACAAATATTATTGATTTGGAAGGCAGTGTCCGGTAAAAACCATAACAAGATTCTATATTTCTAAGATCTATTTATTATTTATTCATTCATATTTTGAGATTGGAACTCTTATAGCCAAAGCTAGTCACAAACTCACTAGGTAGCTATGAATGACCTTCTGGTCAACCTACCTCTACCTTCTGAGTCCTGATATTCCAAGTATCATTCCCTATTTTTATAGTGCCTGGAGTATGCAGGACTGGGGATCAAACCCAAGCCCTGTGCATGCCAGGCATGCACTCCACCAAGTGATCTAAATCTACTGTCCATGTCTAAGTAATTTTAGAAATCCAATTTAAATTCGTTTGTATAAAAGAAAATGAAAGCAGATGCTAAAGAAATAATGTGTACTGTTTCAAAAAAGTTTCAGTGGTGATTTTTGACAAATAAAACTGTTTTGATCAGAATTCTACTTTGATCTACATATTTGGGGCACATTTTAGCAGAATTTCAAAACTGCTAGCCATGAGGCAAGTCTCCTCTCATGAAAATAAACCATTCTAATGTTCTTTCACAAGGAGCTGATGGCTATCCTCAGAGTATCCAAGAGACATTTGGGCTTAACAACAAAGGTCTAGAAGAAACTCCTGGTGTAGCACAGTGACATCTTGGTATTTCCTCAGTGTGGGCAGAACTAGAAAAATGCACCATTTGAGCTGTCTCTATGCTAGGACAACACTGGTTCGAAAGAGTCATCTCCAGATACTGCCCAGTGTGAATGTATGGAGAGATTAATCTCCAGCTAAGACTAAATACCATCCGTGGGGCTGGGCAGATGGCTCAATTGGCTGCAAGACATGAGAACCTGAGTTTCGATCTCTGGCACCCACATAAAATGCCAGGCGTGGGGTTGGAGAGGTGGCTCAGCCATTAAGAGCAGTTACTGCTCTTCCAAAGGACCCTAGTTCAGTTCCCAGCAATTACATCAAATGGCTTCACTATTGCCTGTAACTCTGCCTCTGAGGGATCCAAGGTGCACTTCTGGCCTTTTCTGGCACATTCATACACATGACTTACACTCATACAAACACACAGACATACACATAAGTAACAACAATGACAACAACTTTTTTTTTTTTTTAAGCCGGGCATGGTGACACACATCTGCAATCCCAGTTCTGCCGTGATGAGACAGAAGAATCCCAGGAATCCAGTGGTTTAGCAAGAAATCCTGCCTCAAAAACAAATAGGTAAACTATTAAGTAAATCCTGGAGAGTGACTTCAGGTCTCCACAGGCACGCAAACACATGAGCGTGTATGTACATGTGCACACCTTCATGCCTTCATGTACACATTTATGAAATAAAAATAGTAGGTCCGGCATGGTGATTCAAAGGGATAAAGCAATCACCAGGAAAATCCATTGACCTGAGTCAGATCCCCAGACCCATACAAAGATGGGAAGAGAGAACTGACTTCACAAAGTTGTCTACTGACCCCCCACATGAACATACCTCTCAAAATAAATAAATGTAATTTTTAAAGTCTTTAAATATGCATGCAATTTAAAAAAAAAGAATTTTGGGGCTGCACAGATGGCTCAGCAGTTAAGAGCACTTGCTGCTCTTGCGGGGTTTGGTTCCCAGTTTGGTTCCCAGCATGCGTGCTGGGCAGTTCCAGTTCCAGAGGATCAGCAGGCATCCATATGCACATGTACACAGGCGTACACTTTTTAAAAAGGAGTTTGAGTTTTATGCTTTGGTGCATAGTGTCCCCCACCCCCACCCCAGGCAACACAGATTATTAAGTGAAAATCTCAGTGTCAGGGATGGGATACCTCCCTATGAGTTATGGCTCAGGGAGCCTCCTGAAGCTCCCAAAACAATACAGGTTATAGCCATTGCTCTCGGTTGCTGTGTTTGTTACTTGTCTATTGCTGTGATAAGCATCATGACCAAAACAATTTATAAAAGGAAGAGCTTATTTGGGCTTGTGGTTCCATCACCATTGCGTTGAAGAGCCATGGCAGCAAGCAGTGTGGCTGGAACAGCAAGCTGAGAGTTTACATCTTGAGACCCAAGCATGAAGCATGGGATGCAAATTGGAAATGCCATGAGTCTTTAAACCCTGAAGCATGCCTCAAGTCACTATTTCCTCCAGCAAGGCCACACTTCCTAAAACATCCCCAAACAGCACCACCGACTGGGACCCACGTGTTCAAATACACGAACCTCGAAGGGACACTCTCATTCAAACCACCACAGTTGCCTGCCAGAAGAACGAGATGGTAAGACCTTGCTGCTGAAGACACAACACATGTTGGCTGCAACCTTCCAGACAAGATGCTCCACTGTACATTATAGCGTGAACGTGATGGGGTTTATCAACTACTATCTGAACGGATTTGAGGATGTTCCGCTGGAGGGAATTCACGCCTGATACTGTAAACATGGCCACAAGCCTCCCCAGCTTGGGAGGTTATAGAAGAAGATCCGCTGATTGGCCAGTCTGGCCTCACCTTTTCAGAGCTTGCCCAGTCTGCTTCTGCTGATTGGTTGTGACCTTCCAGCTTGATTATGATTTCTATCTGCTACTATTTATGCTTTTACTTTTGCTTGCTATACTTAATAAGGTCACCTGTCCAAAACTGGATGCATGGCTATCATAGACCGCTCTCTGGACGGTACAGAACAATGCGTGGCATGAGTCTAACCATAGGAAAATCTAGGATAGGGAAATCCACAGTGACAGTCAGTGGGTAAGTAGCTTCAGGGGTAGGAGGGAGGTTTTTTTCTTTTTGGTTGTGAGCCTAGTTTTCAGTGGCAGAGGGCCATCTCACCAGTCCAATATTTTCTTGTCTTCTTTGAGGTAATACAGCGATGGGGAAATGTTGGGGCAGTTTGCATATTGATGGTCCCATTCTCTCACCTCTCACTGCCTTCTTATTCTCTGTATCTATTGCTCTTCTTGTTGTTCTGATGAAAGGGGCTCAAGGAAGAACATTTCTTTGGGCTTATGGTTTAAGAAAATACACAGTCTTTGTGGTAGAGAAAAGACCATAGCAGGAGCATACGGCTGGTCACATTGCATCCACAGCTGGAGCATACGGCTGGTCACATTGCATCCGCAGCTGGTGAGCAGGGAGAGATGAATGCCACTCAGTGCTTTCCATTCAGTCCTGAACCCTAGCTCAGGGCATGGTGCCACCCACATTCCAGATAGCAATTACACCTCAGTTACACATCTCTGGAAACACCATCACAAACTCTCCCAGGCGTTTGTAGCCTAGATAAGTCTAAATCCTGACAATCAATATTAATTACCACACTTCTGAAGACCTCTTAGTACATGCACAGACTGGAGACTGTGCAAACACAGTACAAGGCACAAGGTCATATTTAAATGCCAGGCACAGCTCCTCAAAATACAGCTAAGCTTTTATTGTCTGCTATCTTTATCCAAAATGAAAGAAGGGATGCGAAAGCACATAGCATCTGCCGGGTATGGTGTTACATGGAATGGCAGGTGCATCTCTGTAAGTTGGATGCCCGCCTAATCTACATAGTGAGTTCCAGGACAGTCAGAGCTATGCAGAGAGACCCTGTCTCAAAAACAAACACATGAAACACACAAAGCACAAAGCATATACAGTCGATGTTGGCTTCTCTTGGCAGGCAACTGGCAAAATTAATTCCATAGCTGGGAATAAAACAACAGGGCCTTGACTCCAGGATCACAGCTCCAAGTAAAGGAAGGGAAAGGGACTCCAGAAAGCAGAAGGAAGATTTAAATCACCCTCTGCTGAGCTGACAAGGTGGTAAAAGGGTCAATAACATCCTTTCTCAGGGTCCAGCCAGGCAGAAGCAAATGCCTCCAAACGTAGGGTCTGCACCAGAAGCAAATTTTCTTAAGAGTAGTTAGTTGATTAGTATCTCCAGGAAACCCTTTCTCAGCACACTAAAGCTCCCAAACACTGATGCTGGCCTCCACCAAGACAAAGGCAAAAAGATGGCACCCTAGTCCTGAAAGAGCTCATTGTCCTGTGGGGACTCTGAATGAACAAGCAGTCCCTGTACTTTCTGATAACTGCCATGAGAAGTGGGGCTTTGGACAAACAAGGTCAAGGTAAACTCCACTGGGGGTCAGAGGCTGCTTCCTGCGCCTGCTTGGGATGGATTGTGAAGAAGGGACGGAGGATGAAATCTCTAGCCTGGGTGGAGAACAATGATCACCCCCAGAAGGGCAGGAGCACCCCCAGGAAGACAGTACCACCCCCAGGAGGGCAGGATCACCCCCAGGAGGACAGGACCACCCCCAGGAGAGCAGGATCACCTCCAGGAGAGCAGGATCACCTCCAGGAGAGCAGGATCACCCCAGGAGGGCAGGAGCACCCCCAGGAGGGCAGGACCACCCCCAGGAGGACAGTACCACCCCCAGGAGAGCAGGACCACCCCCAGGAGGACAGGACCACCTCCAGGAGAGCAGGATCACCCCCAGGAGGGCAGGACCACCCCCAGGAGGGCAGGACCACCTCCAGGAGAGCAGGACCACCTCCAGGAGAGCAGGACCACCCCCAGGAGGGCAGGACCACCCCCAGGAG
>PVIU01027471.1:0-20435 GCA_004026605.1 Ondatra zibethicus | reverse complement strand
GGCCTTTTTTTTTTTTTTGCTTCTACTATGTTAAATGCCCAGGGCCTGCAGTGGTAGGATAGGTGAGCTCTAGTGGAAACATACTGTCCTTGTTGTTGTTGACTGTGTTTTTGTGTTGGCATGTAGGCATCTGGGATTGGGTTTACTATAGATTGATTTCTGGATTTGCCTTATTTAGGTGGCTATTTTATTTCTTAGTTTCTGTTTCCATTCTGGATTTTTAGAAAGTGTGATTCCTCTGTCTTTCCTGTTGCCCTGACCCTGCTCAGGTGGTATGTTCTGAGTTAATGCCTGCTGGTGTTGGAGGCTGGGATACTGGAATGAGTTTGGAGAAAACAGGTTCAAGGAGAACTTTGTGATCTCTTGGGGATGGGGACAGAGAGCATAGGGAGACTGTAGCAGGTTTTTTGATATAGAGATGACATGAAGCAGGGGATTGGGTCTGTAGAAGAAGGAGCTATGTTCTTAATTTATAGCAAAAGGAGAGTTTAGTCTTTAGATTTTATAATATATTTTAGTTATGCACCATTGGAGTCAGATATAGTTTGATATTGTTGCTTAAGGATTTTATGTAGCCTCATAAGCACATATTGAAATTTAATACATGAACAAATCCCCTGAGGGTATTGTTGTGTAGTTTAGGATTCAGCATACTTGGTAAGAGGGGTAAATCTAATAAATTCTACCATAACATTGTTGGTTTTTGTGTAACAAATGTCTAACAGATGGCAAGTTACACAAATATGTTCTTCAATTCTGGAATATATTATTATATGTCCACTCAAATATACAAATTTATATTTATTTTATTAATTTAATAATTTACATATTCAAATATTAGCAATATTATATACATATAATTTGTTCTGAGCTTTAAAATCTAAATAAAAATCAATTATTAAATTTGATTCTATAAATTTCAATCTGTTTAAATTTATATACTCTAATTTTTACCATCATGTTATGTAAAACAAAAAGAATTATTTTTCCTGTTTTTTTGTGAATTGTGAAGTTCAATAGTATAACATGCTCTATAATGTCTCATGTAATTTTCTCTTCCATGTATTCTGACATGATGATTAAACGTTGTTTTTGTTAGAATTTTCCATGTATTATCTTGAAATTTCTTTTAATTTTATTTATACTATTATTTTTATATAGATAATAATGGTTTATATATACATATATACTTTAACATTTAGGTCTATATATATAATATTTTGTGTACTTAAGAGTATACTTCTCCTGCTCATTTCCAACTAACATATGAAAGTGCATTTTACAAGGATGAAAATTATATTAAAAAACTAAATGAGACAGAAAATTGTATATTAATATGTATGTATATATATGATTTTCATAAAATTTTGTTGCTGTTTGGAAGCACATGATAAAATGCACTAGGAATGCAAAGAAAACGTATTTTCACATATGGTTTTAATAGTTTTAGTCAGCTGTCTACATTGAGTCTGTGAAAAGGCAGAAAATTCATGGTGAATGATGTGATGGATGGAAGTTGTTCACCATATAAAATCCAGGAAGAATAGAGGAGAATGGGCCAGGAGAAGATATCCTCTTCAAAAATAAGCCCCCAGTGATCTAATTCCTTAACCAGCTGCATCTCCTACTTTCTTTGACTTATCATGCATATCATCAAATTATGAGATCAGAACCCATATAAAATAATCACTTCCCAAACATGCCATATCCATCCATCACTTTGTAGACCAAACTCTCAATACATTAATTTCATATATAATATAACTTATCCTAGAAAAGCTATTAATAGAAAAATTATTAATAATATCATCTAGAATATAAATAATGGTGCCTAATTATTCTTTTAATTTTTAGTTATTGTTAGAATTTATAATGTCTATGCTATGACCTTATTTATATACAAATACATTCATTTTTTTAGTTAGGGTTTCTATTGCTATGATGAGACACTGTGACCACAGTAACTCTTAAAAAGAAAAACATTTAATTTGGGCTGGCTAACAGTTTCAGAGGTTTAGTCCATTATCTTCATGGTGGTGTGCATGCAGAAATTGTGCTGGAGAAGTAGCTGAGAATTCTACAACATGCAGGCAACAGGAAGTGGTCTGACTTACAGGATATGGCTTGAGCATACATCATGGAAGGATGCTTAAAAGAAATCCCATATTAGCTCAGAACTGAGAAATAGATGGTTATTTATTTAGGGGTAAACTCACAAATCAGAATCCTCTGCTTGAATGGAGAAAAGAAACCAAATCCAGCAACCAGAACAGAGAGGCTGGAAAAGAGAGGACGAACACAGGCTCTGCATCAGCACATAAAGTATGAGGCCACACTCCAGGGGGCAGGTAATCACAATCTGTAAGACTTCCTACAGCACCTCCCACTTTTGTTTAAATAAGAGGGTTCTAAGCCTAATACAAAATTATATACAGGAACTCAGCCTGCTTCCGGGATGAGGCTTTGGGGGAAGGGTGATTGCAGGGCTACAGGGGTCCCATTGTTCCATGGAGTAGAGCAGAGCAGGTTCCTTCTACCAAGCCCCCTCTTTTGATTACAAGGTCCTGGGCCAGCAAACAGCCCTGATGGATATATCCAGACCAGCAAGTGGGTCCCAGCCCTGATGGATATATCCAGACCAGCAAGTGGGTCCCAGCCTGGCCGCCCAGGAGCCCCAGGAGGTGTCTACAGGCACCCTCCAATCCCCAAGGCTTTCTGACCACTTAGGGGGCCTCCCCACTACTGGCTTTTCTGCTTATCCCACTCCAGCTTGTCCCCGGGCACCCCTTTCCATTTGTGGGGTCCTAGCTTCCAAGAACTCAGCCTTCCAGGCTGAGGCTTTGGGGGTAGGGTGAGTGCAGGGCTATAGGGGTCCCCTTGTTCCACAGAGCAGAGCAGAGGGCTCCTTCTACCAAACCCACCTTTTTGACTGCGAGGTCCTGGGCCAGCAAGTGGCCCTGACCCAGTGCTGGCAGATATATCTGGACGGCAAGTGGCCCACATTGAGTACCAGTTGATCCATCTGGAAGGACCAAGCCACTGAGACTCTCCTGACCACATTCAAAGGAAGAGATGCGCAGGCGCCAATCCAAGAATTCCTCCAACAACATGAAAAGAAACATGATAACACCAGAATCCAGCGATTATGCAACAGGAAAACCTGAGCAACCTAATCCAGAAGAAGTAGAAAAAATCGACTTTAAACATAACATTATGAAACTGATAGAGACCATTAAAGAAGAGGTGAAAATCTCCTTTAAAGAAAAGGACAAGGAGACTAAAAAAAAAAGTTAGAAGAAATTAATAAATTCCTCAAAGGTACCCTAGAAAAACAAGAAAAAGCAATCAAACAGATAATGGAAACAGTTCAAAACTTGAAAACTGAAATGGAGGCAATGAAGAAAAGACAAACCGAGAGATGGAGGGATATGGAAAATCTGGATAAATTGACAGGAACTACAGAGGCAAATATAACCAAAGGAATACAAGGGATAGAAGAATCTCAGACACAGAAGATATGATAGAGAAAATAAACTCAGTGATCGAAGAAAACAATTCCAACAAATTCTTAACACAAAACATTCAGGAAATCTGCGACTCCATGAAAAGACAAAACCTAAGAATAATAGGGGTAGAAGAAGGAGAAGAAGTACAGCTCAAAGGCCCAGAAAATATATTCAACAAAATTATAGAACAAAACTTTCCCAACCTAAAGAAGGATATTCCTATGAAGGTTCAGGAAGCATACAGAACACCAAATAGGCTGGATCAAAAAAAAATCCCCTCGCCATATAATAATCAAAACACAAAACATACAGAATAAAGAAAGAATATTAAGAGCTGTAAGGAAAAAGTTCAAGTAACATATAAGGGTAAACCTATCAGAATTACACCTGACTTCTCTATGGAAACCATGAAAGCCAGAAGGTCTTGGATAGATGTGCTGCAGAAACTAAGAGACCATGGAGGAAAGACCAGACTACTATACCCAACAAAGCTTTCTTTCACCATCGATGGAGAAAACAAGATATTCCAGGATAAAAACAAATTTAAGCAATACATAGCCACAAACTCAGCCTTACAGAAAGTACTAGAAGGTAAACCACAACTAAAGGAAGCAAACAAGACCCATAATAACACAGACATCTAACAACCCTCCACCAGCACAACTCAAAGAAGGGACACACACAAACCCTACCACCAAAAAGAAAATAACCGGAGTTAACAACCACTGGTCATTAATATCGCTTAATATCAATGGACTCAACTCACCTATAAAAAGGCACAGGTTAAGAGAATGGATACAAAAACAGGATCCAACATTCTGCTGTTTGCAAGAAACACACCTCACCCACAATGACAAACATTATGCTAGAGTAAAGGGTTGGGAAAAGGTTTCTCAATCAAACGGCCCCAAGAAACAAGCAGGTGTGGCTATACTAATATCTAACAAAATCAACTTCAAAATAAAATCAATCAGAAAAGATGGAGATGGACACTTCATACTCACAACAGGAAAATTTAACCAAGATGAAGTCTCAATCCTGAATATATATGCCCCTAATATAAAGGCACCCACATATATAAAAAAAAACATTACTAGAACTCAAAGCACACATCAAACCCCACCCACTAATAGTAGGAGATTTGAACACTCCTCTCTCACCCTCTCTCACCAATGGACAGGTCAACCAGACAGAAACTTAACAAAGAAATATGAGAACTAACAGATGTAATGAATCAAATGGACTTAATAGACATCTATAGAACATTCCACCCAAACAGGAAAGAATATACCTTCTTCTCAGCATCTCATGGATCCTTTTTGAAAATCGATTACATAATCGGTAACAAAGCAAACATCCACAGATAAAAAAAAGTTGAAGTAACCACCTGTGTCTTATCGGATCACCATGGAGTAAAGTTAGAATGTAACAACAATTCCACCCCACCAAAAGCATACAAACTCATGGAAACTGAACAGTCAACTACTGAACCACTCCTGGGTCAAGGAAGAAATAAAGAAAGAAATTAAAGTCTTCCTTGAATGCAACGAAAATAAAAAAACAACATACGCTAACTTATGTGACACTATGAAAGCAGTGCTTAGAGGAAAGTTCATAGCACTTAGTGCCCACATAAAGAAAACGGAGAAAGCACACATTAATGACTTAACAGCACACCTGAAAGCTCTAGAAAAAAAAAAGAAGCAGACTCACCCAGGAGGAGTAGAAGACTGGAAATAATCAAACTGAGGGCTGAAATCAACAAAATAGAGACAGAGAAAACAATCCAAAGAATCAATGAAACAATGAGCTGATTCCTTGAGAAAATCAACAAGATCAACAAACCCTTAACCAAACTAATCAAAAGGCAGAGAGAGAACACTCAACAAGATCAGAAATGGAAAGGGGGCATAACAACAGACACTGAGGAAATTCAGAGAATCATTAGGTCTTACTACAAAAGCCTGTATGCCACAAAATTGGAAAATGTAAAAGAAATGGATAGGATTTTAGATAAATACCACATATCAAAATTAAATCAAGACCAGGTGAACAATTTAAACAGACCTATAAGTCACAAGGAAATAGAAGCTGTCATCAAAAACCTCCCAACCAAAAAAAGCCCAGGACCAGATGGCTTAAATGCAGAGTTCTACCAGAACTTCCAAGAAGAGCTAATACCTATACTCCTTACAGTGTTTCACATAATAGAAACAGAAGAGTCATTGCCAAACACTTTTTATGAAGCTACAGTTATCCTGATACCAAAACCACACAAAGACACAACCAAGGAAGAGAATTACAGACAAATCTCACTCATGAACATCGACGCAAAAATTCTCAATAAAATACTAGCAAACTGAATCCAAGAACACATAAGAGAAATCATCTATTATTTAGGGATACAAGGTTCATATCTAAATATAATAAAAGCAATATACAGCAAGCCGACAGATAACATCAAATTAAATGGAGAGAAATTCAAAGCAATTCCACTAAAATCAGGAACAAGACAAGGCTGTCCACTCTTTCAATATCTACTTAATATAGTGCTTGAAGACCTAACAAAAGCTATAAGACAAAATATGGAGATCATGGGGATTCGAATTGGAAAGGAAGAAGTCAAACTTTAGTTATTTGCAGATGATATGATAGTGTACATAAGTGACGCCAAACCTCTACCAAAGAAATTCACAGCTGATAAATACCTGCAGTGAAGTGGCAGGATACAAGATCAACTCAAAATAAATGAGTAGCCCTTCTATACACAAAGGATAAAAAAACAGAGAGGGAAATCAGAGAAACATCACCTTTCACGATAGCCACAAATAGCATAAAGTATCTCAGGGTAACACTAACTAAAGAAGTAAAAGATCTATTTGACAAGAACTTTAAGACGTTGAAGAAAGAATTCGAAGAGGATACCAGAAAATGGAAGGATCTCCCATGCTCCTGGATTGGTAGGATCAATAGAGTAAAAATGGGACTTCTACCAAAGGCAGTCTATAGGTTCAATGCAATCCCTATCAAAATACCAACAAAATTCTTCATGGACCTTGAGAGAAAAATAACTAACTTATATGGAAAAACAAATAGCCCAGGATAGCAAAAACAATCCTATACAATAAAGGAAATTCCGAAGGCATTACCAGCCCTGACTTCAAACTCTATTAGAGAGCTACAGTAATGAAAACAGCTTGGTATTAGCATAAAAACAGAGACGTTGTCCAATGGAATCACATCAAAAACCCGGATATTAATCCACAAACCTATGAACACCTCATATTTGACTAAGAGGCTAAAATTATACAATGGAAGAATGAAAGCTTATTTAACAAATGGTGCTGACATAACTGGATTTCAACCTGTCGGAGAATGAAAGTAGACCCTTATCTATCACCATGCACAAAACTCATGTCCAAATGGATTAAATATCTCAATATAAATCCGACCACACTGAACCTGATAGAAGAGAAAGTGGGAAGTAGCCTGCAATACATGCACACAGGAGACTACTTCCTATGTAAAACCCCAGTGGCACAGACAATAAGAGCAAAAATGAACAAATGGGATCTCCTGAAACTGAGAAGCTTTTGTAAGGCAAAAGACACAGTCATTAAGACAAAAAGGCATCCTACTGAATTGGAGAAGATCTTCAATAACCCCACATCAGACAAAGGTCTGATCTCCAAAATATAAAAAGAACTCAAGAAACTTGACATTAAATTTCTAAATACCCCAATTAAAAATGGGGTAATGATCTGAACAGAGAATTCTCAACAGAAGAAGTTCGAATAGCCAAAGATACTTAAGGTCATGTTCAACTTCCTTTGCCATCAGGGAAATGCAAATCAAAACAACTTTGAGATGCCATCTTATACCTGTCAGAATGGCTAAAATCAAAAACACCCATGATAGCCTATGCTGGAGAGGATGTGGAGTAAGGGGAACACTCATACATTTCTGGTGGGAATGCAAACTTGTGCAACCTTTGGAAATCAGTGTGGCAGTTTCTCAGGAAATTGGGAATCAACCTACCTCAGGATCCAGTAATACCACTCTTGGGAATATACACAAGAGAAGCCCAATCATACTACAAAAGCATTTGTGCAAATATGTTCATAGCAGCATTATTTGTAATAGCCAGAACCTGGAAATAACGTAGGTGCCCCTCAATAGATGAATGGATCAAGAAATTGTGGAATATATACACATTAGAATACTACTCAGCGGTAAAAAACAATGACGTCTTGAATTTTGCATGCAAATGGATGGAAATAGAAAACACTATTCTGAGTGAGGTAACCCAAACCCAAAAAGACGATTATGGTATATACTCACTCATTAGTGAACTCTAGCCATAAACAAAGGATACTAAGCTTATAGCTCACAAGCCTAGAAAAGCCAAATAGCAAGGTGAAACCAAAGAAAAACATATATACATCCTCCTGGAAATTGGAAGCAAACAAGATCACCGGGCAAAAGTTGGAAGCACGCGGGTGGTTATAGGGGTGTTGATCGGGGGTGGGGGGAAGGGGAGAGGGCAAAGAAGAAGGACTGGGGAGAGCTTGGGGGAGTGGGAGTGTGGATATTGGAGAAGGAATAACATATCTACATTAAGGGAGTCCTTTTAAGTTTGGCAAGATACTTAGTTCTAGAGGGGATCCCAGGCATCTATGGGGATGTCCCCAGCTAGGTACAGCAGAGGATAGGGTACCTGAACTAGCCTGTTCCATAGTCACATTGATGAATATCTTGATCATCACCATAGAAATTTGTCTGATGGATGGAGATAGAGACCCACATTCACATCAGAGCAATGGACTGAGCTCCCAATGTCCAGTCGAAGAGCAGAAGGTAGGAGAAGATGAGCAAGGCAGTTAAGACCATGAGGGGCTGGTCCACCCACTGAGACAGTGTTCCTGATATAATGGGAGCTTACCAAATCCAGCTGGACTGGGACTGAATGAGCATATGATCAAACCAGTCTCTCTGAATGTGGCTTCCAATGGGGGCACACTGAGAATCATCAATAATGGCACTAGGACCTATCTCTTCTGCATGTATTATCTTTTTGGGAACCTAGTCTATTTGTATGCACACCTTTCTAGGCCGGGATGGAGGGGGGGGCCTTGGGCTTCCCACAGGGCAGGGTACCATGCCCTCTGTTAAGGAAGCAGGGGGAGGAAGGAGGGGTGAGGGAGCGGGAGGGGACTGGGAGAAGGGGAGGAAGTGTAAATTTTTGTATGAAAACAATAAAAGAATATAAATGAAAAAAAGACAAAATTATATACAATATTCAATTATTAGCCTATCCTAACTAGTTTAAGTTTTGTATAATAAATAACTTGGCTAAGTCATGAGTGGAAAGTAACTACAACTATCTAGTCTTCAACCCCATCGAAGATCTGAGAAGGGAAATAATATTACTTGAGTAAACAGGAAGTGCAATCAAGCAACTTCCAAAATGTACAACATATGACAGAGACAACTGGCTACCTGGGTAATCACCCAAAGACTCGTTTGCAATGTTGAAGCAACCAACTTTGGCTAAGACCTAGAATTACTGACAGACTATTTTCAAAGGCAGGAAATTTTTCAAAACTGTCTTACCTGTCTTGGCAATATTTGACAGTCCTGCTTATCCATTTCCAGATATCATGTATCTTGTCAGTGGTTGAGGCATGTGCATTTCTTTGCCCAAAGGCCAGTTTTGCCAAGAAGAAAACAAGCTCCAAGTGGAGTGTCTTTGGTGCTCAACATCCTCTTGGGAATAGAGCAGTGCTGCCAGGAGCAATTGTGTCTCACTTCAACAGAACCCTAAGTTATTTAAATGCCATATTCTACAACTCTTTGAAGCAGTTGAAGATTACCTATCTATGCAGAATATAATCTCTATGTATCTAAAGAACCTGATTAGTCTAAGTATAAGTATGACAAGCATAGATGACTATTGATCCATAATTCTTAATACCTATATAACTTAAAGACTAAGACTCCATATTAGAATATTATACAATAAACAATTGTGCAACAAATGAGGACAATGACCTTAAAATGTAAACAATGTATAAGTATCTGGATCAGAGATTGAAATGTACATTTCAGTATGATAAATATATATTAATATATAAAAAAGTGTTTTAAGCAGAGGTAGAAGCATGCATGCATACAATATTCAATATAATTTAACTTTGTATCAATATACAAGAATCTATACCAATGTAATTGCCTATAAATAATACCTCACAAGTATTCACTTTATTACTCACTATTGTTATTAGTGTGAGTAAGCTCATACTAATCTATTATCCCATCCAATTTTTCCCTTTTATTTTCAAAGAGATCCCTGAACCTATAAAATTTCCCACAACCCCCAACCCTATACCAAATATAATCAACCCCTAAATGATGTCCCTAACCCCGAGGGCAAACTTTGTTGAGAGAAGGGATGTCATTTTCTAGAATTACTTCCAGCTCTCTCAGGCCTTATGTGGATGCAGTTGTCCACGTGGGCACCATCCTTGACTTCAAAATTGAAGTCAAAAGATATGTTACTTTGGAGAAGAGGTTTTGCTTTTGTTTCCAAAGAAAATGAGAGGCTATGGATTCATTCTGGATTAAGAAATATCAGGTTTGATCTCTGGTAGGAACAGATGGCCCAGATGTCAAAGTTATACATCCAGAACAGATTCAAGACTGCTGCCTGAGATGATCAAGCCTCACAGGATACTACAGTCAAGGACTTGATCATAATTCTAAATTTTCTTTAGGTCCTCCATAAGATTATCTGCCCCTCCAAATCAGGAGGAAGTAACCTGAAAAACTAAGCCCACATTCCCAAAAAGTGGACTTTGGATATTTTCATTTGTTTAGAATGTTGGTTACAAGTTGTTATGGCTAATGATTAGGAGAAAAGCTAAACAAAGGATATTAGAATCAGAGTTCTTGTTTAAAAAAAATGAGGGCAGAGTGCTATGGGACCATGATCTGTATCCTGTCAATTATATTTTAAATATAATGTTGATTGGCCAGTAGCCAGGCAGGAAGTAGAGATGGGTCAATTAGAACAGGAGAATTCTGGGAAGAAGGAAGTCCTAGTCTGCAGTCCTGACCCAGCCACAGAAGAAGCAAGATATTACTACCTTGCCAAATAAGACACCAAGCCACATGGCTAACAAAGACAAGAATAATGGGCTAATGTAAGTTATAAGAGTTAATAAGAAGTCTGAGCTAGTAGGCCAATCAGTTTATAACTAATGTAGACCTTTGTGTGCATTTCTTTGGGGCTAATGGCTGTGGGACATGGTGGAACAGAAAACCTCAGACATCAATTCATGAGACCTCAAAGCCCATTTACACAATGACAAAAGTCTTCCAATAGACTACATCTCCTCATACTGTCACTTTTTCTAGGAAAGGGGACATTTTCTTTCAAATGACCATATGCATGTATAACTATTCTTATCTTTATTTATTGTCTGCATTTATATTATTGTTTTATCTGCTGCATCATAGCATGAAGCTCAATGATTGATATAGTAGATAATGTATAATGGGAATTTTTTTCATTTATTTAGTACATTACCATTTTTCTTTTTCATGGTGGTAGAGTTTCTTTGTTCATTTTGGGTGTTTTTATTTTGGTTTGGAAGATAGGGTTTCTCTCAGTGATGAACAGCAATCTGTAAGTATAAGCCCAATAAATCTTTTCCTCCCCAATTTGCTTTTTGGTTATGATGTTTTGTTGCATCAACAAAAACCCTAATTAAGAAAGAACACATCGTCTAATATGAGCTACATCAAATAGAAAATAATTGTAAAGATTTGGGATAAAGATTTTTGGAACATTTGCTTTAGTGCTACAGTAACAAACTTTGAATCCTATTAAAATATAAGTTTGCAAATGATAACATTTTTCACTGCCACTGACTTTTGATTCTTGATATTTTCTGATAGTATTCCAGATGGAGGAAATTTTTACTTTGGATATATCAACACTTCATTTGCAAGTGATCTAAATTCTAATAAAATAAGAAACTGAATTGTTGTATTACTTTAATTGTATAGGGTTTATATTTTTGATTAGATATGGGGTTACTAGGAGATACTTCAATTAAAAGAGTAGATTCCATACATTTTTTCTGGATATTTGCAGAAACATGACAATTTCTTCTTCATAATTTCAATTGATTCTGAAGACTTTTTTCTTTAACTTTTCATTGTTTGTCATTAATAGTTCAAATGATATAATATTATTAGTTTCCAAATTAAAATGAGCCTATGGTTAAAAGGCAAAACACCAAAATTTCTTAAATCAATTATAATTGTATAACTACTGCTTTCACTCCTTAATTCTATTATCCCTGCATTTTAACACTATCTAATGATTTATTATTTAAATATGATTACCTTTTTTTAAATACACTAAGCATTCTGAGTTGTGGGTGACCATGTTGAATTTATTCATTTTTTATATATTTTATTCATTTTTACATATCAACCACAGTTCCTCTTCCCTCTATATCTCCCCCATCTCCTGCCCCCAAACCCACCCCCAGCCAGTCCTCTGAAAGGGTGAGGTCTCCCATGGGGAGTCAAAAAGACATGGCATTTTAAGTTGAGGCTGGTTCAAGCTCCTCCACACTGCATCAAGGATAAGCAAGGCATCCCAACACAGGGAATAGAAGGCAGAAAGCCAGTTCATGTACCAGAGATAGAGCCTGGTCTTACTGCTTGGGGCCCCACAAAATGACTGAACTATACAACTTGTCAACCACATGCAGAGGGCCAAGGTTGGTCCCATGCATGCTCCCTAGTTATTGGCCTTTTGGGTTTCCCAATTGTGATTATGATCCCCCTTTCTCATGTAATCTCTCCTCACTCTCAACTGAACTGTCAACTGGACTCTCAACTGCAGCTTGGCCCATTGTTTGACTATGGATCTCTGCATCTGTGTCCATTAGTTATTGGATGAAGGTTCTATGATGACAATTAGGGTAGTCACCTTACAGGAGAAGGTCAGTTCAGTCACCCTCTCCACTATTGCTAGGAGTCTTAGCTGGCGCTACTTTGTGGATTCCTAGGCATTGGTCTTCCATATAGGCACCATAGATGTTGGTTTATTATCTTTGAGCTCCTAGTTAGTTGAGTTCTGGGTTTTTCAAAGAGCCCAGGTGAGTTGAGTCTGTGAGTTTTCTTATGATGTAATTGACCCCTCTACTTCCCATAATCCTTTCTTCCTCTCTTCACAAGGATACCCTGAACTCAGCCTAATATTTGTCTGTGGGTCTCTATATCTCTTTCCATCAATTACTGGATGAAGGGTCTCTGTTGATAATAGTACGAAAAGCAGTGGGAAACCCCACTAACTTACATATTATATCTTAAGACTTGATTTTGAGTTCTTTTTTTTTTCATAAAAGACATGCTTCTACTCCTCAGGACTTGATCTAAAATTTATTGGATCCATCTTCACTAATAAAAGTTGAGTGATTTTCCATGTAGTCCATGGAATATTTTACTCCTTAATGTTGTTTTACTATAGTACATTCTGTTTGAGGCCCTTTCCTAAACCAATTTTCTCTAAAATAGATATTTTAATATGATTATTGCCAGTGAAATACCTAACATTCAAAAGTTTTGTCAATGATAGTCTAGCTTGTTTTCAATTTAAAAATGCAAGAAATTATCAAATTGATGTATTTACTAAACTTTAACTGTACTTTTCATCTTTGACATTATTTTTAGTATCTGAACATTACTTCTTTGTATGACAATTCTGATAGTTAATTTTTATTTGAACTTGACTGAAATTAGTATCGTGATGGAAATACAGTTATTCATATGTTCATGAGGTTTCCAAAATGGCTTAACTGAGAAAAGATTTATCCTGAATGTGTTGGCATCATCACATAGGCTTGGGTCCAGGACTGTATAAAAATATGAAAATCAACTGAGTGCCTAGCATTTATTTTTTCTGCTTCCTGACTATAAATGTAATGTAACTAATTTTTTCATGCTTTTGCTGCCATTTTAATGGACTGTAACTTCAAATTCTGAGCCAACCTAAACATTTCATTAATTTACCTTTGTCACATATTTGGTCACAGTAATAAAATAAGTAATATACATAATTGGTACCTTGAATGGTGCCATTACTGTGATAAGCCTAATCATATAGTACTAAATAAACCTTTGAAATTCATTTGTGGGAAAAATATAAAAGAATTTAAAGATTCAAGCTACCATGTAAGCAGAGTAGACATTTCTCATGGGGTTTTCCAAGAGAAATTTGAATAGAAGCTACCCAGATTATAAGAATTTAGAGGAAAACTTGACTCTATCATGAAACATGATAAAAAAAAATCCATGTTGTTATATTCTGGCAAGAAAAAAATCTGGCTTCATTTTCTTTATGTATTGAAAGGTTTGATGAGATAGAATTATCAAGTGATAGGCTGACTGCTTTGGTAGAGGAAGTTTGAAGACTTAACTACATTCAACTCTGGTGTGACGATACTCATTCAGGTTGCAAAGAGAGAGAGCAGAAAGATATGGAAAATGTGGCTTGACAAGTAATGGAATGTGAGCAGATTCAAAGTCAGGGATATGAATGGTGTGGACAAAACATCTTTAATTAATAAGGGGATTAGTGTAATGAAAAATAACCATGAAATAACCAGAAATGTAATCTGAAGGCAGAATTCCACCCACTGAAGGCTCAAATTTGTGAAATTCTAATTAGTTTGAAAGGGAATAGAATAAACAGATAATGTCACTTGAAGGGATTTCCTGCTCAAAACTGACAATTGAATGAACTCTCCAGTTTTAGAACAATAGCATCAGTACTACTGTAATGTATGAATGGCAGGGTACACCTTGACGTGGCAGCTGAACTTGATAATGTTGTCCATGTTGTAGCTGTTTTATAGGCATTAAATATTCAAGAGTCTAGGGATTGTGAAGACTTAAAATCCTAGAATAATTCTGATGCCAGGCAATATATGCTAATGTTAAATTGTGTTCCAAGAGATCCAGAGTGGCTGTTGAATGAATCTGGATAAGTGCAGCTGAAGTTAATATGAAGATCCTAGAATATTATAGATGCCAAAAATGTGGCCATTCCCCCAAAGGAAAGGTGAAGATATAAAATGGAGCCACTTCAAAATAAATGCTATACATTCTACAGACAGCAGAATTTGAAGTAAAGGGTTTCTTAAAACTGTTAGAGTCTAGATGATTTCATCCTGAACCTCAAATGATATATTTTTGTCCTGCAGTGTTTCAGCTCTGCTTTGTTCTGATATTTCTTCGATATACCCATGATCCTCTGTCTGCAGATTGGAATGTGTACTCTTTGTAAAACAAACCATCTTTATTCTGGTTGGACAGTGTTTGCCACATTGACAGAATTTGTGAGGAAGCAAGGAAAAATACTAATTTTATACAGAGCAGTTGCTGCCCAAACAGAAACTTGATATGCTGCAAAATGAAGGCAGTGAAAGTCATCCACAGAAGACAACTAGAAGTGACTTTGTTCCTCTATGTCATAGGAGTGGTGCAACCTCCTTTATGAATCATATCTGAAATGTGAGTACAGGGGTGCCTCAAAACATGGCTGAAGGAGTAAAAGACATGTTGCATTTATTGATGTAGCATCTATGGGGCAGTATTGTAAGAAAGCTCTGTTAACAATAATATGAACAATAAGACATGTAACTGAGGCAGAGCTATCTTCTCAAATGAGATTTGTCATCATAAGGGAAGAATTAAATAGGGAAATGATATGTATATAGAAACCTCTATTTTAACCTTCCATTTCACAGATAAATTATGCACAAAGAATCATTTCAGACAAGAAAAGTATTGAGTCCATTCTACCATTGGATCCACTGAGTATCTTATCCATCTTCTGCCACTGGATTCTCTGTTACTCCTATCTCTCTTCATCCTGTCTTGCCTTCCACCAGTGCAACATAAGTTTATGATATTTTTCATAGTTCTTCATATCTTAAACTTCAATTACATGCTTAACATTGAAAATGTTTTTGATCCTTTTTATATTTTTCTCTTCCCTTACCTTGTTTGTACAAAGAATGTTGTAGAATCAAAGTCACTGGCAAGAATTGCTGTTCTGTCCAATAGTATCTGGAATCTCACATTATGTACCTCCTTAAATTCATGTGGGAACAAAAGAAAAAAATCTGAAAAATAACCTACCAAAATCCAAAAACAAACAAAAAACCTGCTTTGAAAATCCAAGCAACAAAAAGTTTACCTTTCAGTATAATAATATGTGAACAGATCTTCAGCATATTAACAATACAAAGAATAATGAAATGTATAAGTAGGAAAGAGGTGGAAGTAATATTTGAAAAGAAAATAGGCTATTTTTACAAAAATTTATTTTATATGGCCTTAGGTAAAATGACTGAATTTTTTAAATGGAAAAATTAAGATCAAATAAGAATCAGAATGCTTACACTGCAGAAAGTCCTACTAAACT
Organism: Ondatra zibethicus; assembly: GCA_004026605.1. Taxonomy (NCBI): domain Eukaryota; kingdom Metazoa; phylum Chordata; class Mammalia; order Rodentia; family Cricetidae; genus Ondatra; species Ondatra zibethicus. The sequence goes on along the minus strand of PVIU01027471.1, from coordinate 4,421 downwards.
GCAAAGTGACTTGTAAAAGATGCAACTTAAAGATATACTATATATGAAATTCAAAGTTTTTAAATTTCCTAGAGTCTGTTTAAAATGGTAAAATTTTCCTATGATATTAATAAGTTCTTGAAAACATGTTTTTTTATTTTTTTGGTTTTTTTTTGAGAAAAGGTTTCCCTGTGTAACAGCCCTAACTGTCCTGGAAATGCCTCTTGAAGACCATACTGGCCCAGAACTCACAGGGATTCACCTGCCTCTGCCTCCCAAGTGCTGGGATTAAAGACATGTGCCACCACCACCTGGCCTCTTGAAAATATTTATAAAAGCTATCATAAGCAACAAAGGTATCGTGTTTCTCTAAAGATAATTAACAGTGTAAAGATTTATTGACAATGATTTTTTTCATAAGCTTCAACTGGACTGTACTCATACTTTCCATTTGCCATAGAATGATAGCTCAAGCCTTATTTTTTATCCTTCCCATCCTCTATGAAATATATCTCAATACAGATAATAAAATGCTAACCCTTGAGTGCCTTATGTAGTTACAATTTTAGTAGAAAGTTGGCTGTGGTAGTGTATAACTTTAATCCCAACTCTCAGGAGGCAAATTAAGGCAAATTTCTATGAGTTTGAGACCAGTCTGGTTTATATAGTGACTTCTGAAACAGCCAGGGCTAGATAATGAAACCCTGTTTCCTTAAAATAGATCCGTAGAATTTGTAAGTACAACTTGCAGAACAGGCATAGGAGATCAATACTCACAAGAGGAAAGGTATGGGGCAGCTGTAAATTTGTGTCTGAATTATAATTAGATCAAATAGACATCAAACATGCTGGAAGGTTCATGGAGAATAAATAATGCTTTCTGAAGACTTTCAAGGTTCTGATGCAAACCCATACTTGCTAAAAGTTAGACTAGATAATGGAGGGAGAATGTTTGCAGCAAAAGAGCTCAAGAGGCTTTTCAAAAGTAAGGTTAACTTCTAAGACAGTTAAAGAAATGATGTGCCCAATGGCTATAAGTTACTAGGACCTATGTATTCAACAGCAAGGGGCTAGTACAAAGCAAAAGAGTTCCAGTAGCATTCTTGTTATAGCTGTGAAGCAAGCAAAAATGCTTCTCAAAGACATAAGGTTATTAAATAAGGAAAAAACCAAGTATGGGGGTGCAGGGGTTCTTTTCTGAGCATTGGTGGCCAGAAGCATCCTGATACTTCTCACACTAAACAGAAAATTGCCAATTTAATTTTATTGCATTACAGAATTATATTAAAAGTCCTTATTGATGGAAGCATCACATGTTATAATTCAGGACATGAAGAAATAAGTATGGAACTATTGAATTAAAAACCACAGCTTTCATCTTAAAGGGACTAAGACATCATTTATTTTGTAGCCTTTTTGAGGTTCCATGTTTTGGGAACACAGGTCTAAGTTATTCCAAGTTTCAACATGGAAGGAACTTCATGAAGTTTTATAGTTTTAAATAACAAATAAAGTCATAATTCAAGGAAAGAGCTTAAAATACGTTGGGAGTGTATCAAAGAGGCAATCACAACAGTTTGGGTGAAACTTTCTTATAGGCCAAGGTTTGTTTCTGATTACATTTTTAGTGGACTCCTAAGTTAATAGGTTCTGAACTGTTTTTATCTATTAGTCACAGGATGTAAGTTCTTACATGGAGGTAGAGGTGGGCAAGGAATGGTTATTTAGAGTTTAACAATAGCATGAGATAATGTAATTGGCCTCTGGTCCTGCAACCTTCCAACTTTTCCAAATGCCTGTAATTCTAGTCAACCAGTGTTTGCAGAAATAGCTTTGTTCCAGAAATTTTTATTCACCCTCCCATCCCACTATTAGCATTCATAGTGTTGTTGACACACAACACACACACATACAAATAAAGCTCCCATCTTAATGGGAATAAGATATTTTGGAGCTATTTTCAGTGATGTAGTCTACCCCAAATTCCATGTTTTAATGTGTAAGCAGTTTGCTGAAGTTTCTAGTTTTACAGAACAAAAAAGTCACAAATCAAGTTTAAAATACATTCTAGGGTACACCAGAGAGTAAGATACAGAGATAGAAGGAAGTTTTTCTATAGCCCCAAGATGCTCTCTGATGACAATTTTAGCTTTTGGATTGGTGGAAGGTAGTGTTCTGCTAAGTTAAGAGATTCCAAAATGCTTCTGTTTATTAAGTTACAAGACGTTGATTCTGACACTGACACAGAAGAGTTATGCAATGGCTGTTTCAAAGATCTAGAACAAGCCCAATTTAACATGCTTAACCTCTAAACTTGAAATATTCCAATCCCTCCACAGTATTGAAAGTCTCCTAAGTCTATCAGTCTCTACAGACATAGCTTCATATCAAGAGTTTTGGTTCACAGCCAGTCACAAGTTCTTTCCAGGAATTTTCGTTTATAGTGCTGAAGAACAATATATTGAGTGCTGTGACTAAATTAGATTGACCTATTTTTAAACATATATATTTTTATAAACTAATCAACACACAAAATATATTATAATATATGAAATCAGTAAAATGGAACAAGAAAGAAATATAAAAACTAAAATGTAAAATAATTAGCAGAAGTTGTCATGACCCTGTTATAAGCAATGATGCTTATCTGGAAGGGAAACAAAAGGCACAAAGAAGGAAATTAAAACTAGACAAGTATGATAAAATTCAAATAGTGACTTTCTTCATGCCTGAATAAACAAAGACCAGTAAGTGAAATCCAACCCACAGGATAGGAAAGAATCTAAAACAACTCAATTGTGACAAAATTCACTAACAGATTCAGAAGTAGGTAAAAGTCCTAAATAGAATTTTTTAATGGGGGCTTATAAACAGTAGTTACATGAAAATGATTACCATCTATGATTTTTAAGGTAAGGCTGTTCAAATTGCAGTGGAATATCATGCCAAACCTATTAGAATACCTATTATAAAATGTAACAAAGAATAACTCTCAGTCAAGATTGGATCAAAAAGAAACATCTATAGTCTGTTTAGAGGAGTGCAAATTATCACAGCCATTATTAAAAGGAAATCAGAGAAAAATAATACAAAACAAAACAAAAATAAAACAGAACTATCCCATGATTCATTGTTCCTACTTCCTGGTATATTGCAATAAAAATAAGATTAGTATTTTGAAGTGACATCTGCCCTCAAATTATCAACAGCAGCTGAGATATGGAGTTAACTTTACTATTCATCAATGAATGAATTGTTAAACAAAATTTCACATTTGCACAATATAAGAATATCAAAACTTAAAGATGATATATGGTTGCAATAAGTTGTCAAAATTGAAAAAATATGTTTATTAAGTATGTTTAGTAAAATGTGAGTCATAGAAAGGCAAATATGCAATCTCAATAGTGTGTGTAACCTAAAATAGTTAAAGTCAGAATTAGAGAAAAGAATAATGGTTACTGAAAGTTGGAAAATGAGTTTCAGAAGATTTCTGACAAAGTTTCATTTTCATTCAAGGAATAAATTTAAGAAGAAATGTGTGTAATTGTAATTATACTTAACAGCAATATGTTGCATCCGTAGAAAAACATTATGTGATGGAGCCTATAAGATGCCTCAGAAGTTAAAGACTTGTAGATCAAGCTTTGAAACTGAGTTCAATTCCTATAACCCATGTTGTAAAAGGAGAAAACCTACTCCCTCAAGATATCCTTTTCCTTCCATATGCATACTGCCATTTGTTACATATACATTCACACACACTCACTCATTCCTGCATGAACACAAATACATTATATGAAGAAATATAATAATAATAAAAACTTAAAGTAGTTGACTTTATTTGATCTCACACCTCTAATATATTTGAAAAATAAATGGTCTGGATTGATATCTGTGGTCTTTTGGGATTTTTAGAACATCTGTCCTGGGCCTTCTGACTTTCAAGGCCTCCATTGAAAATTCAAGTATTGTTTAAGTGGGCCTGCCTTTGTATGTGATTTTTCTCCCTCTTAATATTCATTCTTTGCTTTGCGTATTTTCCATTTTGTTTATTCTGTGTTGTTAAAAGTTTCTTCTTTGGTGCTGTCTATTTGATGTTATCTATCTTGCACCTTGATGGGAATCTCTTTCTTTAGATTTGGGATATTTTTCTATAATTTAAATATGTATGTATTTTCTATGTGGTGTACGAGGGTCTTCTGTATTTGTGCATTGCTTTCATTGGTTCAACAAAGAGACTGCCTTGGCCTTTTGATAGGGCAGAAATCAGGTAGGCGGAGTAGACAGGATGGAATGCTGGGAGGAAGGGAAGTGTGGCAGATGCCATGATTCTCCTGGCCAAGACAGACGCTGCTTAGACTCATGCCAGTAAGCCACAACCAAGTGGCAATACACATTAATGGAAATGGGTTAATCAAGATGTGAGAGTTAGCCAATAA
>PVIU01027470.1:0-20437 GCA_004026605.1 Ondatra zibethicus | reverse complement strand
ATAATAAAGAAGAAATAAAATTTCGAAGGTTATCACAATATGGAGCAATATTATTGCCATTTGTAGAACTATTTGAACTCAATTTCTCTGAATAAAGTACAATAACATACTTTAAAAACTGATTTGAATAGAAAACAAATAATTGAGTTAATATATTAGAGGATTAATATAATTAGGGATTTTTCTTTAAAAGTGCTTTATTTATTTATTTATTTATTTTTCCATACATTGTTTTGTTTTATTTTTTCCATTCAAGAACATAATTAAAGAAATAAAAAATTTTTTTTCTTTCTTCCCCTTCTCCCGGTCCCCTCCCACTACCCCCCACCCCTCCTCCCTCCCCCTTCTTCCTTGAAAGAGGGCATGGTGCCCTGCCCTGTTGGAAGTCCAAGGCCCACCCCCATCCCTCTATAAATGCTATCTGGCCATTTATAGAAAACTTTGTTGACCTACGCTTAAACTATGTTCATGTATACCTTTGGCAAATGAACAAACTGAATAATTTCTCAAGGAGAAAGTTGTAAATATGAAGAATAAAAATTTGCTTATAAACTTTTCAAGAGGGAATTTTATAGATACAATATAAGACTCAAAATTGAGAGGAAATATGTTGGTATAAAAAATTAAAAGTAAGGGACTGGAGAGATGGTTCGGTGGGTAACTACAAAAACATGAGAACCTGATTTCAGATCATGGTACCTATGTAAAAAAAACTGGGAATGGTCATACTTGTACCTGTAACCCCAGTGCTGTGGAAGAGTGGAAACAGGAGGATTGCTTGGGCTTACTGGTCACCAGTGTAGGTTCAGTGAAAGACCTGGTATCAAAGAATAAGGTGAAGAGCGACAGAACAGGAAATTAGACAGCCTCCTCTAGCCTTTGCATGTGTGCACTACTGTATGCACACATATATGTATATACACAACACATATATATACCACACATGCTACACCACGCACACACAAACTTAAAAGTAATCACTAACTACTAGAACAGAAACAGAATAGATAACATCTAAACAATCAAGAAGGAAAAAAATGGAACTTGATTGGTCCAGAAAAAAGAAAGGAACCAGTCATGGGGTACACACAGTGTAGTCCCAGCCCCTCAGTAGTCTAAGCCCAGAAGTTTAGGGGCACATAACAAGACCTTGTCTCAAAAAAGCAAACAAAACAGGGGCCAGCAAGATGATTCAGTGGGTAAAAAGCACTTGCTGTACAACCTGACAATCTGAGTTCAATCCCCAGAACCCACATAAAGGTGGAAAAAAAGAACTGATTCCATATAATTGCTCTCTGACCTTCGTACATACCGCCACACACACCATAATAATAAATTTATATTTAAAAAACAGGCTAGTGAGATGGCTCCTAGGGTAACAATGCTTGCCACCAAGCTGATAACCTGAGTTCCATTCATGGAACCTACATGGTGGAAGAAGAAAACTGATTCCCACTGAGTTATCCTTTGGCCTCCACTTTGTGTATGATATGCGAACACTCACATGACCCCTCCCACACATGCACACAAATAAGTAACTAAAAGAAAGTGCTGGGAATGTTGGTCACAGGGCCCATCTAGCACACTAAAGGCCCTGGGTTAGATTCCAGCATTGCTTAAAATGAGGTGATAAAGGCACATAGGCCTATAATCCCAGCACTTCCAAAAAGAGGAAGCTGGAGAAGCAAACTTCAAGCTCAATCTTGGCCTCAGCCAGCTTGAGTCCCACCTCGGCCACATTAGACCCTATCTCAAATCAACAAAAGTAAAGTTCAACTTAAATGTAAACAAACAAAATAACAAAACACAACGAAAATAAAACAAAATAAAAAAGAAAAGGAATTAAAACTTTATTTGCTCTGGCCTGCTTCCTCTCCCTTGGAAGTATACTGTCTCTTAAGAAATTGTCCCTGGTTATACTTCCAGAGGACCTGGGTTCAATTCCCAACCCACATGGCAGCTTACAACTGTCTGTAATTCCAGGGGATCTAACACCCTCATACATGCAAGCAAAACACCAATGCACATGAAATAAAAAAATAATTAGGAAGCAAAGTAAAGGCAAAAATATTCAGGGTAAGGATTGGCAGAAATGCCTTGGTGGGTAAAAGTTCTTGCTTCAAAGCCTGACAACCTAACTTGGATCCTCAGAACTTATAGTAGAAAGAAAGAACCAACTACTGAAAGTTGTCCTCTCACACCCACACATGCACCATGGAATATGTGTGTGTGTGTGTGTGTGTGTGTGTGTGTGTGTGTGTGTATTTCTGCATTTGTATTCAAGTTCAAGCATGTGCACATGCACCCCCACATACACACCATACTACTACTAATAATAATAATAAAGCGTAAACCAAGCAGTGGTGGCACACACCATTAATCCCAGCACTCCGGGCAGATCTCTGTGAGTTCGAGGCTAGCCTGGTCTACAGAGTAGCTCTAGGAGAGCCAGGATTGTTGCACAGAAAAACCCTGTCTCTAAAAAAAAAATAGTAGTAGAAAGCATAGCCTAGTGGTACCTGTAACCCCAGCACTTGGGAAACTGAGAAACGGGGATCTCCAGTTTCAGGTCAGCCTAGGCTACTGAAACCAGGTGTTTAAAAAATCCACAAAAGGAGCCATAAAGATGGCTCAGTGGGTGAAGGTGCCTGCCATAAAAACCTACAGACCTGAGTTCAAACCCCTAAACTCACAAAAAAAAAAAGACAGCTAACTCCATAAAGCTGTCCCCTGACCTACATACACATACATACTGAATGAATTTTTTAAGAGCTGGAATGTATCTTAGTAATAGAGGACTTACCTGGGATTTATGGGGCCTAATGTTTGATCTCCATCACTACAAAAAAAAATATAAAATAGGATGTTAATAAACTGTAATTATAAATATATTTATAATATATAATATATGTAATTATAAATATAAATATATCATGATCTTGGGGAGATTACTCAATATTATAAATATCCCAGCCATTTACTAATTTCTACATTCCATGAAATGACAATTAAAAATAAAATGGTATCATGTATAGTGTATAGTATACATGGTAATGTATAGATTGCAGGCACATACCTGCAATCCCATCACTTGGGAGGCAGCAGAAAGAATTCAAAGTCAGCCTGGGCCACACAGTGAGACCCTATCTCAAAGAAGAAAGAAAAGAAAGGAAGGAAGGAAGGAAGGAAGGAAGGAAGGAAGGAAGGAAGAAAGAAAGCCAACCAAATAAACTAAAACGTCAAATGAGAATATCTTGAGAGTTAAATTAACTGACTTCTAAGTTTAGAAGAGAAAATGCAAAGTAGCTAAGAAAATTGGGAAAAATACTGAATTAGGGTCTTAGGCTACTCAAAAAAGAGAGTGCTTCTTTACTTTGAGTACAAGAATATAATACAGAAAGAATAAAGAACTAAACATAAGAAACACAACCACTAAGGTATTAAAAGTATCTTTAAAGAGGTGGGTGGAGGGATGCTTAGCAGTTAAAAGCATTTGTTGCTCTTCCAGAGGACCTGGGTTCAGTTCCCAACACCCATATGGTAATTCTTACAACCATCTGTAACTCCAGTTCCAGGGGATCTGATCCCTTATTCTGATCTCCTTGGGCACTAGGCATGCATGTGGAGCACACACATACATGCAGGCAAAACTCTCATAGACATAAAATAAATTAGTTAAATGGATAATTTAAAAATAAAAGTATATAATAAACATTTTTAGAATTTTTGAATAGAAAAGACCTTTCTAAGCAATGCTCAGGCCTAAATGCCATGAAAAAAGATTTATACATATTTTATTACCTTAAAAACTCTTAATAACCTATTGTATGGAAGGAAGAAAAAAGATAAAATTTAGGTTTTTTCACCTTTTTAAAAAAATAAAATAGCTACCTCACCATTAAAAACTAAAAACAGATATAGATTGAGGTACAAAGACTAAATATATGTAGTAAAGGATTAATTAGCATCATATTTAAGGAAATCATACAAATTAGTAATCTAAGAACAATAAAACATCAAAAGATAGTACCACATACTTCAGATAGGCTGAACTTCGGATGAAAAACAAATACTTCACAAAAAAAGTAAGAAGGGGGTTGGAGAAACTGTGCAGTGGTTAAGAGCACTTGCTACTCTTACAGAAGACCTTGGTTGGATTCCCAGAACCCAGAAGGTGGCTCACAGCCATTCATAATTCCTGTTTCAGGGGATTCAAAGCCCTCTTCTGATTTCTACAGACAGCAGACATATATATGGTGCACATACATATATGCAGGCAGAACATTCATACACATAAAAAATAAAAATTTTAAAAACATTAAAAAATGATTAGCAATTTGTAAATCAAAGCATTAATTAAATACCATTCACTTATCCATGAGGTTGCCAAAAATTAAAAGCGCTAATAATATCCAGTAGTTATGAGAATGTAAGGAAAAGAATACTCACATACTCTGAAAATAATATCAGTTCAGATTCTTTACCATGCTAAATAAGACAGCATCTACTGAAAATTAAATGCAGGAATCTTTTAACCTAGCAAGAACAGCAAAGTCCAGTGGCAATCGGGTGACAACTTTGGAGCTCTTACACAGGAACTCCTAACTTTCATACCAAGATACTGCATTTGGACTCCCATGTTAATGAATCTCAGCACACCACTGGGTGCCATGCTGGTGTGAAAGAGACTTGTCCCAAGTCACCGAGACAAACTTACGGTGAATGTCTTTATAGAAAGACATTGGTCAAAAGTTCAAAGAAAAAGTGTACACATTCTACTATAACGGAAACTCACCCAAGTCAGGCTCCACGGTCAAGTTACAGGACAGATTTGGACTAAACAGTCACTCCGGGCTTGTTGGACAGAACGTTCTAGAAAGGAAAACAGCTCAGAAACATCTTAAGTCTCATGATGGCCAGCTCACATCACCAGCTAAGAAACCTCTTGGAGGCTGGGCTACTGTATGTGAGGGGTAACCACCATAAAACGTTGGAATTTTGAGGTGTACTTTTTAATATGGTGATACATTGTGAATATCAAGCTTCAGTTTCACAACGTTCACTATGTCCTCTATATCTCCAGTTACAACTATCCTCTAATTACAGAACTTTTTTCATCACCCCCGAAGGAAAACTGTACCTGAACATGGAGATAGCCCCTTTGAGGAATTGATAACGCAAAGAAAAATATTTTTAAAAAATAGAATTAGTCTGTAGAGAACTGAAAATTCAAGTGACAGATTTCAAAATTCTTTTGAAATGGCCACACAGAAACAGCATATAGGCATGTGGCGGAGGGATAAACATATAGGTGAAAAGGCGACACAGCTGTGAAAGCGGAAGGATACATTTGGTGAGGTGATGCACGTGCAAAAACAGAAGACTACACGTGCACTGCAGTGGAAGACTATATGTGCAACAACAAAAGAGTACATGTGTGGTGGAGGGATATATATATACTTGGCGAGATAGACATATAACCAGGATAGACTTATAACTGAGTCACGGACTTGTGGCGGAGGAATGGACTTGTAGAGTTGAGGCATAAGCCTGTGGCATACGTGCGGAGAGATCAGCTAGTTCCAGGAGGGACATTTTAACTGAGTGACAGGCTGAGGCAGCCATTTAATGCTGCGGAGCATGATGCTCTGGTTGTGTGTCAGAAGCTGAGGCGGGTGGTGGGATGGCCCGCAACGCTGGGGCATGGCCAGCTGCCTGCAAATCTGTTCCATCAGAGCCGTAAATCCCTCGACTTGCTGCCTGGGAGTACCTTACCATGCGGTTCTTCGGTCCTTACTGAAGTTGTGAGGTGAATGAAACCTGTCGTTATCCTCCATTTTCAGCCTTCCGGGATCACCTACCGCCGCTAAATGCCCATGAAGTACTGTCTTCTTCAGCCCTGGTCACAGGAACACTCCCCTGACTACTTTGTGGCCAAGGTTCTGGAAGCCCACAAGACCTCCTTAGTAAGGAAAAATCTAGAACTCGGTCGACTGAGTGAGCACTATTCCCTGGTATTTATTAAGGTAGTTCTAGTTTGGCATTTTAGAAGGGAATGGAGTTTTGTGTGTAAGTTGCAATGGAATTGGCGGTGGTCGTGGTTGAGCGGAGCTTTACTCAGGATATTAGGGTGAAAACAAACCATGCTCTGTGGAAAAAGGTAGTGCTCCAAGAGGTGAGGAGGGAAAGAGAGGAAATATGAGGCAACACACAACAGGTGTGCTTTCCAAAAGAAGTAGTTGATGGCTTGTAAAAAATCGGTTAATGGATTTGCTGGTGTTTGTTGTTTGTTGAAGGTAATTTTGCACCAATATTGACAAAGGATAGGGAGGGGTCTATAGCCCAGACTGGCCCTGAAGTGGATACAAGGGAGACTCCTGCCTCAACAATTAAGGACTATAACGCTGCTTGTCCACAGTTCTCTCTTTCACTCACTTTTTGAAGCTTGTTTGTTTGGGGGTTTAGTCTTTGGTGTTTTGAGATAGATGTTGCTCTACATAGCCCTGGCTGCCCTAAAATTTGAAGTGTAGGCCAGGCTGACTTAGAACTCACAAAGATTCGCCTACCTCTGCCTGCTGAGTGCTGGGATTAAAGGAATGCACAACTATACCCAGCTTCTCTACAGTTTTTCAATGACTAAACTACTAGTTGTATGTCTATTCAGACTTCCTAATACTGACTAGGTCCTGTTAGATTTTCTCTTTCTAGAATTTTTTTCAGTTAACAAGATTTTAAGATACAATTGTCCACATTATTTTTAAAAATTTCCTTTTCATTTCTTTAAGGGTGACAAGAATAGCCTCATTTTTATTTTCTGGGTTATTTCAGTCTTTTTCTGTTTTGCCTGTCTAGCTAAAGCTTTGTTAGTATTTTGCAAGAGCCAACTTTGGATGCTGTGGGTTTTACTTCAGTGCAAATCACTTTCCTAGTATACCCTGGCATTGATAATTAACACTGCACAAAAAAGAACTAAGTTTAGTTTATTAGATTTCCTACCTCTTTTGCTACACTTTTTTATTTCTGCTATAATCTTTATTATTCTTTCCTTTCTTAAAGGATTTTGCTTTAGTTCTTTTGTAGTTAGGTTGTTGATTAGAAATTGTTTAAAATGAGTTTTAACTTTACATTTTTCTTAAAGCTGCTTTTGCTGCATAGGTTTTGGATTTTTGCTTTAATTTTCATGCATCTGTTTCTAATTTTCCTTGTAATATTTTTCCTTTAGTTTATATAAGAGTTCATTATTTAATTTCCACAAGTCTGTTGGATGTTTTATGTATTGATATTTTGTTTGTGTGTTAACAAATAAAGCTTGCCTGAAGATCAGAGTGCAGAGCTAAGCTAGCAGAGGACAGACAGTGGTGACTCACACACCTTTAATCCCAGCACTAGGAAGGTGGAGACAGAAAGGGATATGGCTGGGAGGAGAGGGGACTATAAGGCAGGAGGAGACAGGACCTTGGATGCAGTCTGGGGTTTGGTGGAGACAAATGCAGTCTGGAGATGAAGTCAGAGGATTGGATTGCCTCTTTGGTCTGAGCATTGGTAGCGGTAAAAACTCTTTAGTGGCTGACCGCTTCTCTTCTGATCTTCAGACAAACTTTATTTGTTAAAACACAAACAAAATATCACTACAGTTTTCTGTTTTTCTGTCCTTGTAGTCTACAAAGTACTTTGCATGGTTTTTCTTTTTTATTCTGCCTTGGTGTTCAGAGTGCAGCACAGTAGTAAACTATTTGCCTACCAGGTGCAAGACCCTAGGTTCCATCCCCAGCACTGCAAACATAATTTGCCCTGAAACCTGAACTATGACATTAAGAGGACAATGTAGTTGCATTTTAAGACACAAGATTTGGCTAGGTGGTGGTGCCACACACCTCTAATCCCAGCACTTGGGAGGCAGAGGCAGGTTGATGTCTGAGACCGAGGCCAGCCTGGTCTACAGAGTGAGTTCCAGGACAGCCAGGGCTACACAAGGAAACCCTGTCTCATGCAGGAGAAAAAAGACACAAGATTTTGTTTTGTTTTATGGGCCTTAAATACAGCCACATTGTCATCTTAATGTTATCCTGTCTACCACCACCACCCCTGCTTAGGTTACAATTACAGGATATGATGACACCAGGCTTTTTTTTTAATGAAGCAAATACATTTATTTATGTCTTTTAATTTTATCAAATACAGAGAAACAGATTTAAGAAGACAAATATTAGCGGAGCATACTGGCGCATGCCTTTAATCCCAGCACTTGGGAGGCAGAGGCAGGTAGATCTCTGATTTGGAAGGCAGCCTGGTCTACAGAATTAGTTCCAGGACACTCATTTTAAAAGAAATTCTCAGTGAAACCCTGTCTTGAATAAATAAATAGATAGATAGGTAGATAGATAGACAGAAATGCTTGTTACAAGTCTATTTTATCTTTGTTCTTTCTTTTTTTTTCTTTTTTTTTTTTCTTTTTCCAACTGCCTCTGCCTCCCAAGTGCTGGTATTAAAGGAGTGTGCCCATCACCACCCAGCTTGTCTATCTTACCTTAAAGTAGATAGATCATTAAATAATACAGAAGTTGCTCCAGTTTTTTTTTTTTTGTTTGTTTAGTTGGTTTGGGTTTGATTTTGTTTTTTTTGTTTTGTTTTGGTTTTTTTTGTTTGTTTGTTTTTTGCTTTTTAAAGCATGGGTTCTGGTGGTAATTGGCAAACACTTTACTGATAAAATTAGCTCCCAAGTTCCTGCTTTGTTTCTTACAATTGCTTTTTTGGCTGAGGTGAGATGATATTTCATCAGAGTTGTTTGCTTGTTTGATTTTTGTGATGCTGGGGATAGATCTTGATCACCCACCTGCTAGGCAACACTCTATCACCAAGCTGGCTTCCAGCCTCAGCCTCTTGAATCCTAGGATTACAGGTATCAGTCACCATGATTGTAGTTTATATTTACATGTTCTTGGTAACTAATGATGTTATTTTTTTTTTCACGACAGGGTTTTGCTGTGTAATCCTGGCTGTCTTGAAACTCACTCTGTAGGCCAGGCTGGCCTCGAACTCACAGAGATCCGCCTCTCTGCCTCTGCCAATATTTTTATATATTTGTTGGCCTTGTGCACTTCTTTCTTTGAAAAATCTGTTTAGATTATTTACTCACTTTAATTTGTTGTTGAAGTTTTGAGTTCCTCATCTTTCGAATGTTAATGCTTTGTCAAATGAATAGCTGGGAAATCTTTTCAGGGAGTAGGTTCTCTCTCCCCTATAAGAAATTCATTTTAGAGCCAGGCAGTGGTGGCGCACACCTTTAACCAGCACTCGGGAGGCAGAGGCAGGCAGATCTCTTTGAGTTCGAGGCCAGCCTGGTCTACAAGAGCTGGTTCCAGGACAGGCACCAAAGCTACGGAGAAGCCCTATCTCGAAAAAAAGAAAGGAAGGAAGGAAAGAAGGGAGGGAGGGAGGGAGGAAGGGAGAGAGAGAGAGAGAGAGAGAGAGAGAGAGAGAAAGAAAGAAGGAAGGAAGGAAGGAAGGAAGGAAATTCATTTTAGGGGCAGGAGAATTAGCTCAGTGGTTAAGAGCACTGACTGCTCTTTCATAGTTCCTGAATTCAATTCCCAGCACCCACATGTTGGCTCACAGCCATCTAACTACTATTCCATGTGATCTGATGCCCTCTTCTGGTGTTTAAATGTACATGCCAACAAAAACACCCATATACATAATGTATATAAATAAATAAATCTCTAAATTCATTTTAGATAGTAGAATGGAATCTGTGTGATGGTTCTGATAGAGTGAAGCATATGGACGTTCTGCATATGATAGCGTATGAGGAAAAGAATACTCAAATAATAACTGTAGTAGGGAGGAGGGCCACGTTGGGCAGCCAATTGTAGTAGGGAGGAGAGGGCTGCGTTTCTGGCGCCCGGTTAGCTTATGCCCGAAATAATTACACAGAAACTGTATTCATTTAAACATTGCCTGGCCCATAAGCTCTAGCCTCTTCTTGGCTAACTCTCACATATTTGTTTAACCCATTTTTAATAATCTGTGTATCACCACGGGGTCATGGCTTACCGGGAAGATTCTAACCTACATCCATCTCAGGCCAGAGAAACATGGCATCTGTCACACTGCCTTCTCTCCCCCAGCATTCCGTTCTGTCTACTACGCCCACCTAAGGGCTGCCCTATCAAAAGGCCAAGGCAGTCTCTTTATATAACCAATGAAAGCAACAGAAATACAGAAGGACCTCCTACACCAAATAACAAATTGAACTAAGCCCAAGTTCATGATGCTCCTCTGATAGAAGAGTGTGTCACTGTGTAGAGAGAGAGATTGGGAGGTCGTTGGCCTCTCAAATAGCCTTTAGTGCCTCAAGCATAGAAATCCATGACCCAGCATCTCTGATGCTTGGTTGAATTCAGTCAGGCTAGGGGAAATGACTGCTGCTTTTAGTTCAAAGAAACAGTATACTGCTGGTATACATAAAAGTACAAGGTACCCACTGGGAACCATTTGCCTGTGAGAAATGACTTGTATTGTGTCTGCCTTTCAGCCATCTCACACCATGCAGCAGTGCTGCCAAGATCATGTCTGCTGTTCTTCTACACAATGAGATATAAACAGGCAGGCCCAGAGAACCCAGACAATGACCGATTCATCCTTTCAAAGGTATAATGACAGGGGAATACTGCTGCTTGTTGTTGTTTTTTTCAGGGGTGGGGTTTTTCTTTGTTTTGTTATGTTCTGAGACAAGGGCTTGTGTAGCCCAAGCTAGCCTCCAACTCCATGTAACCCAGACTGACCATGAACTCCTTATCTTCCTACCTCTAACTTCTGAGTTCTGGAATTAGAGTTATGTACCTTACTTGATGCTTGCTTCTTAAACTACACTTTAAAGGCACCATACGGCAATAGGTGCCATTTGAAATGGGTCCTTAAAATGGGTCATTTGCTATTTTGTTGTCTTTTTTATTCACAGTACAGAATTGTTGTAGTGAGGCCCATTTGGAGCCATATGACATATATGGCAGGCAGGATGTAATGTGGCAGCTGAAGTCCCCATTGTTAGATCATACTTTTCCCATCCTCTGTGCTGCTTTGAGAGGCATGTGGCTTCAATAAATCTGCCTTGCTGAACCTGCAGAAAACTGAAGATGACTTAGAGGAAGCATCAACCCAAAACTGAAGGGCTTTTAGTTTCACAAGTTTTCTCTTTTTTTGTTTTTATTTTGTTTTTGTTTTTTTAGCTAAGCAAGCCTAAGGAGTAGCCAAAAGATCTTTGTATGAACAACTTCTTGAAAACTACTTGGTGCTGGAACAAAGATAAGCACTCCCTGGAAGCGATTCTTCCCCGTGGGAGTGCACAGACCTTCATTCTAGTTGCCACCACTGAGTTGTACCTCTCAATGCGTAATAGTTGATAAGAAAAAGAAAACCCTATCTGGATATGACACATACCTGTAATCTATACACTCAGGCAGCTGAGACAGGAAAATTACCAAGTTTGAGGCCAGCCTAAACTGTGTAGCTCCAGGCCAGACTGGGCTACAAAAATAGCCTATAAAAAATGTGGAGTAAGAATCCTTTTTGGACCCTTGTGCCATGTCAGGCTTCTTACTGGCACCCCACCCCACAATCTCAATCTGTCCTATAATCTCCTACTCCTGAGTGGAGGCTCTGACTCCATGCCAAAAGATGAAGTCCTAAGACTTATTTGCCTTCTGCTCCACAGCTAGGAGGAAGCAGAGATATTGTAGGTCTATGCTCCAAGGGCATGTAAGACATCTGGAAGCCAGGGCTTCTTACTCTAGCTGTTTTTCTGTTGCTAGTGAAACACTCTGGCCAAAAACAACTTGAGGGGAAAGTATTTATTTGGCTTTAACTTCTAGATCACAGCCTATCATTTAGAGAAGTCAAAACAGAAACTCAAGCTGCTTTACTGGCTTGCTTTCCTCTCTGGCTCATACACAGATAGCTTTCATACACAATCTAGATCTCCTTGCCTAGGGATGGTGCTGCCAACAGTGGGGTGCAGCTGGGCCTTCCAAAATCAATCAATCAAGACATCAATATCAGACATAGAAATTGGTCAGTCTTATTGAGACAATTCTTCAACTGAGGCTCCTTCTTAGATGACACTAAGTTGGTCAAGTTGACAATAAAAACTAACCAGCATGCTCCATCTCTTAACTTGACACAAACATGTCACTGTTAAACCATAACCTTTCCTTTCTTGCTTGTTTCCTAGCGTTCACGTTAATATAACATTATAAAATACAGTACAACTTTACAAGTCACCTATTTAAGAATTCCAACAGTTTACAAGTTCAGTGTCTCTTTAAAAGATCAATGTCTCTTAACTGGGATCCTACAAAGTAAAAAAAAAAAAAAGTTATATACTTTCTTCCTCCAAAAGGGAGAACCAGGACATAGAAACAGTGAAAGCAAAACCCAAAATTCAGCAGTATAAGTCAAATCCTGTAGCTCAATGTCCATTATCTCAGAGTCACTCATAATATAATCCTCTAGGCTCCAAAAGGCTTGGGTAGCTCCACCTCTTGAATTCTGGCATCTGCAGCACACACAGTTTGTCTCCTGGGCTCGGGTTTGCACCACTTCACACCTGCTCCTGTCCTTAGTGGCAATGAATAAATTTCATGTGTCTGGAAGCTCAGGAGCAAGGTGTCTCCCACCAGAGCAGCAGCATTTTGGCATGGCTTTTCATCCTGTAGGAGAGTACATTCTCTCTATGGAATACTAGTAAGCTGCTGTATATAGAGTAACGGATATTAGCCAAGGGGAGGTAGAGTGACAGAAAGTTAATCACAAACATTGGCCCTGTCTAGAATACTCAAACCCATATTCTCAAAAGATTTACCATCTGACTTGTGCACAGGTGATCAAAGACTGTAAAAATGCTTTACATTTTCTGTTTTGCACTTAGGTTCCTTCCTCTGTGTTCTAAAAGCTCCATTTGCCGTCACCATAGTGTGGATTCTGTGGCAATGGGTGTCATCCTTATCTTTGTCACCCAGTTTCCAATTCAGGGAAGGCCCCAGGCTTGACCCACGGCTATCTTATTACATTGATCTGAGACTTTGTAGATGTGGCAAAGAGATTTCGTGCAATGGGGTGGAAGGGGTCATTCCTGTGGGTCAGCAGGAGTAGCTTGCACTGAGTACTAGCCTGAAGCCCATGTTCTGCAGCTGTTCCTATATTCACTGGGTCTCTTTTCTCTTACAGGGACTACAATTTGTTAATGTGGCAACAGGATGGCCTGGGAAAGGACTAGAGGCTGCCTGTGGGATGGCATATACCGGCAAATACTTTGACCAAGCCAGGTAAGGCACTTACAAAAATCCCCCTGCACTTTGCCTCATTATATAATATATAATATATTGTGCCTCCTCCATATTAACTCTGAAATGTCTTCTTTTTTGGGGGTGGGTTGGTTGGTTTGGGGAAAGTTTTATTTATTTGTTTTTTGAAATAGGGTCTCACTAGAGCCCAGGCTAGACTTGAATTCATTGTCCTTCTTGAGTTCTGAAGTTACAGGTATGAACCACCATGTGTGTGATTCTGAAGGATACTGTTGGTAAATCAGAAATTCATCAATTATAAACCTATAAAGTAGTAACATCTTTCTAAGTGTACCAAGAAACTCTTACCACTTGACTTTTTCTTCTAGGGAAAAAAAGCATATGGTTTGGCTCTGGCTACACTGGGCCATGAAAATGACAGAGTTATTGTGCTGGGTGCTGACACCAAGAACTCCAACCTTTCTGCCATGTTCAAGAAAGAACACACAGAGAGATGCATCCAGTGTTATATTGCTGAAGAAAACATGGTAAGTGTATAATGCAGGTCTCTCCAGTCTTCTTGTTAACTATTATTAGACTAAAGGTCTTCCACAGAAGCATTCCAGAGAAACAAGCAGTAAGTAGTCACCTAAAGTCAGAGACAGGGTGTAAACTAGCCAACACCTTCTGGGCATCCTGACCATACAAATTGAAGGCAACCTGCTGAGAGCTCTAGGTCTGAAATGTCCTGAGCTCCCTAGTAGCCCTTTCTGTTCCATCTAGACTATATCTAGGCAATTTTACAGCCACTCATGGAAAACAGATTGAGAAACTACCAGATCTCTGTGAGTTTGAGGTCAGTCTGGTCTACAAAGTGAATTCTTTGCCAGCCAGAACTGCATAGTGAAACCCTGTAAATGGGGGCTGACCGAGAAGCCATCGATAATGGCACTGGGACCTATCTCTTCTGCATTTATTGGCTTTTTGGGACCCTAGTCTATTTGGATGCACACCTTCCTACTGGTGTGCATCCTATTTGGATGGAGCGGGGAGGGCCTTGGACTTCCCACAGGGCAGAGTTGCCCTCTCTTAAGGATGCAGGGGGAGGGAGGAAGGTTAGTGGGGGAGCGGGAGGGGACTGGGAGAAGGGGAGGAAGTATAAATTTTTGAATGAAAAAAAATTTTAAAAAAATAAAATACAAATAATATACCACCACAAAAAAAGAAGAAGAAGAAAACGTTTGCCATACTCTATAACCAACAAAAGAAAGATATTTGTGGAAATAATAACTTAAATAATATTGGTTTAATCTGCCTTTTGCTAAAGTGGCCAAATCTTATTCCTATATTAGAGCCCCAATATTAATGTGAGTGGTGAATCTGTGCCTACTTGAACTTTTAGCATGATTTTTTCCTGACTCTGTGATTCCCTTCCCTGCCTCACATATGGCTCGGCAACTGGTCTCAGCTCAAATATTGTATCATTTGGGTGGTAGCCTGTATAATACACTCATTTGCATATTTCAACCCTTGGAATATTCCTCAGTATGGTATATGCACTGAATAAATCACAGTGAAAATGAAAAAAAATCTTTTAATTAAAAAATACCAATAGTTAAAAATTATCAAAGAATTAAAAAAAGAATACTAATAGTTAAAGCTAGTACCCAGGGTAAATCTGAGCCCAGAGTGATAATATGCAGAGAGTACCTGCACCATTCTCAGGAGAAAGGAGCTGATGAGGGGAAACCCTTAGATATTCCCACATAGAGGATGACAGCTCTCTCCTGTCTTTACATTGCAGAGGCTAAAAACAACCTTGAAGAGCACATTTCTGGACTAGCAGAGCTCATGTGAATGTATTTTGAAACAAGTAGTCTGATTTAAAAAAAAATGAAATACAAGCATTTAAAAATCAGATTTTTATGTAGAAACCAAATTTCTACATTCTCTTGAAAAGTAGAAATAACTACCAATTGGTTGGCATTCCCTTAAAAAGCCCACTGGGAGTCAAGCATCATCCCCGTTTAGATGGGCGTTCCCAGACAGCTCTCCAGGGCTACTGTACTCCGCTGGCACCACTGTTCTTTATAGCACTTCTCTAACCCACTAGTGCTGCAGTTTAAGCAATAGACCATCACAATATTCATTCTTGGGTTTTTCATTTTGTTTTTATTGTGGTATTATGGATTAAATACAAGCAAGGCAAGTGCTCTACCACTAAGTTACATCCACAGCTGCTCTTTTCATTTATAGAATAAGTGCAAATCTTATTTTTTAAAATTGACCTTACTATCAAAAAACTTGCTGGTATGACTGCTTCATTGATTACTTCAGCCAACAGTCCTATATTTTGGACGTCACTTTGGTAGGCCTCCAACTAGAAACTTATTATGTAGCTGAAAATGAACCATAAACTTTTGATCTTCATGCCTCTGCTTCCAAGCCACAGTACCTGGCTCAACATGATTATTTCAAATTGTTTATTATTTGGTCTGAAGGTTTTATACTCCAGAATGCCACCCAATGTGACACCCTTTTGACAATTAGCTGGAAGATAGTTGGTAGAAAGACAGTAGGAAAAGAGTCCATGGGCCTATACTCTGGCCGATGAATGTAAAGCCAAGTCAATTATCATTTAAAAGTGTCTTGATTTTGGAACCAGACACAACCCCACCCCCTTGGAAAGTTGTTTGCTCCCAGAGAAAGTCGTGTCTTAGTTCAAAGCTGCCTAGAGTATATGAGCCTAGAGTGCCAAGGGAGATAACAATAGAAAGTGAAGGCCATGCACATCAGGGGCTACAGAGATCCCGAGTTTGCTTTTCAATACCAGTGCTGGGCAATAGCCTATAACTCCAGCTCCAGAGGATCCTATGGTCTCTTCTGGCCTCCACGGGCACCCAAACACACACAGACACAAATGGGGAGGAAGGGGAGGGGAGAGAGAGATTTTTAAAATTGTGCACATCAGTACAGCTTTAGACCAGACACAGTCTCCCAGAGCCTGTGTCTGGTCTAAAGCCCAAAGAAGAAGAATGAGCACAGAGCTTTGAGAACTCACCCTTCATGCCCATCAACAAGAGGTTTGCACTTTCTAGCCACCTTCATGAGGCAGCAGTACTGGTCCTATTACAACATCACAGAAATCTGAAGCATGCTGGGTGGTTCTTGTGGCAAAGAGAGGTAATTTGTTCTGAATATTAGTGAGAGGTTGACTGTGATGCCACTCAAGGTCAAGAGACCACTTGGAAAAAATTTAACTTTAGGGTTCTTCTTGGGAATGGAGGTCTAGATGAAGTAGGCTAAGGACAAAGTAGAAAATGAGAAAGTAGGGATAATGACTAAATGACTTTGTTTTGACAAGTATATGTGAAGTAGAACCAATTAGGGGTAGATTCTTAAAGGAAGGGTAAGGTGAAATGGGAAAGCAGAGATGGACAGTATTGACACAAAATAACAGATGATTTAAGAGAAAGTGAAAAACTAATTGAAAGGAGCATCATAGGATTGGAGATACCATCTATTAAGAAAAAGGTTGTGATCCAAGATGAGCAGTGGGCAGACCATCCACAGGGAAGGGCAAGCTGGTGACTCCAGGGTGGAGGACAGGGGATAAACAGGCAAATGGATAGACACTCTTTTTCTTAACCTGGTCTCTAGGAGGTGTGAGGTTAAGTATACCACCTGAGGTGGGTAAGAGAGATCCAAGGAAGAACCTAGAAAGAGACATTCTAAGACTGCAGAATAGTTAACCATGTGCAGAGTAGGAGTTACATCACATAGTCTCTGTGGTTTAATGGGGGAGGGGAAAAAGCCAAAAATCCAGGGATATTCCGCTTCCTGTTCTTTGTGTTTTAGGTGAATGTGACTCTGGGCTGGGCCACTTGTGACCAGACCATTGCTTTTGTTTGCACCTTCACTGCCTTTTTCACCCGAGCATTTGATCAGATACACATGGCAGCCATCTCTCAAATGAACATCAAGCCTTATTGGTTCCCATTGTCAGGTGTCTATTGGTATGCATTCTGAACATCGTCATGTTGATAGCTTTATTTAGGCATTGCATTTTCTTTTCCTTTTTTTGTTGTTTTGTTTTTGTTTTTCGAGACAGGGTTTCTCTATGTAACAGCCTTGACTGTCCTGAAACTTGCTCTGTAGTCCAGGCTGGCCTCGAACTCACAAGTATCCACCTGCCTCTGCCTCCCAAGTGCTGGGATTAAAGCCGTGCAGCTCAAACACCCAGCATAGGCCTAGCATTTTCTTACTGTTCACAAAAGGGATTTATTTTTGAAAAACTTTATTGTGTTATAGATGTTTCAGGTACTCTGAATACCAATCCAGATGAGACTCATTATTATAAAGTACCCATTCAGCCATTGAGAAATCCTTCTGTGCAGGACTTTCTGAAACTTGCAATATACCAAATCTGAATAAGAGCAATGCACACATCCCAGAATTGCTTTCCGTGCTCTGTTTGGTCACAAGCTAATTGGAATAAGCAGCATGAGTAGAGAGAAGGGAGAATTGTGAACAGCTGAACACACATTTAGGTTGAAGCAGAGCAAGAATTGCTGTTCCACCTTTTTTGCTTTATGCAATGGGAACCTTTGAGGAATGTGATGCAGGAAATTATGTTAATGAAAACTTCCTTCTAGTATCATTAACCTGCCAGGGATTGCTGGAAACAGGAAAATCTAAGATAGGATTGAAGAAAGGTGGGAACTAGCAAGAGAGTAGAAAACCAAATGTGGCCCTGAAAGAGTAAAGAATAAATGTTGCTGACTACTAGAAGGATCTGGAGTTATATAAAAAGAAGAAGAAAACAAGTATCCAGGAGTTTCTTGGTTTACAGATTGCAGGGAATCCTACTCATGAATTACAGAAATTACATGGGAAAGATGATTCAACTTGTGGGCCAAGTCATCTAGAGAGTTGGGCAGCTTACATTTGCGGCTGGAATGCTGTTGATGTGCACTCAGGAACTGCACAAGTGACTACCTCGGAGAACTAAACTGTAAAAAGTAGGTCTGGCTAGAGCTGGGTGTGAAGATAGCTAAGTGAATGTGAAGTGAGACACAGGGAACAAGTATAACTGAGAGACAAGTCAACTGAGACATAGCAGCACTTTAGTTTGGACAGGGATAGCAGCCTGAGAAAGTGCCCTAAAATCTTTAACCAAAACTGGGTTCAGTGAGAATTTGAAAATCAGGACAGGTACCGAGCCAAGTGGCTAACATAGATAAGGATAATGGGTTAATATAAGCTACAAGAGCTAATAAGAAGCCTGAGCTAATGAGCCAATCAGTTTGTAACTTATGGAGACTCTCTGTGTGATTTTCTTTGGGGGCTAAAGGGCTGCGAGAAATCCCGACAAGCAGCCTGGCCCTCATGTTACACTGCTTGAGGTATTTCTCTCTCAGTAGCAAAGTCAGATGTGTAACCTGTTCACTGGTAGTTGAGCTTCTCCCTCACTCCAGAGAATGCATTTTGTTGTTAGTATGAAGAACTGTTCACTCCTCTTTCCTAATGTTTAATGACTTATTACTTGAAAAGTTATGGTTTGGTTTAATTTTCTTTTTTAATTTTTGAAATTATAACATTTCTCCCTTCTCTTTCCTCTCTCCAAACCTTCTCATATGCCCCTTCTTACTCACTTTCAAATTCATGGCCTCTTTTTTTTATTAATTGTTGTTGTTATTCCTAACTATAACCTGCACAGTCTTTATAATGGTACTTGTACATTTATGTTTTCAGGACCGGCCATTTGGTATTGGAGAGCTAATTAGTGTGCTCCTCCCACTCTCTGCATTCCTTAGTTCTTTGTGTCGGGTTGAGGCATCCTGGGCTTCCATTAGCTCATCTATATTTGTCCTTGTTTAGTTCATGTTTTGGCAGTCATGTTGGTAATAAGTATAGCTTGTGACATTCCTAGGAGACTCAGTCTCATAGCACACTGTTCCTCTGGCTCTTACAGTCTTTACACCCCCTCTTTCTCAATGTTCTATGAACCTTACATTTGGGAGTGTTTGGTAGATGTATCCATTGGAACTAGTCTCCATGGCCCTGCATTTTGTTTGGTTGTGGTTTTCTGTAAAGATCTCCATCTGTTGCAGTTTGATTTTCCTAACTGTTGTTCTGGTTTGCACTTATGCCACAGGAAATGTGTTTCATTCACACTAGCCAAGCAGAAACTGCAGTTATTTACACCACTCAAGAAACCTTTCAGATTGGACAGGCCAAGGTAAGGGCATAAGTTTTCCTGTGTTGTCTAGTATCCATTATGTAAAGAGAGCCATTCTAACTAACCCTTGCAATTTTTTGGTTGTTTTTCCTTTACTAAATCTGTTGTGATCTTTGCCTGATGGATCTGTACTTCTTTCTAAATGGAATCTCTTTTGTTGTATTTTTTATTTTGTTTTGAGACAGTATCTTATTATGTACCCCAGGCTGGCCTCAAACTTGGAAACCTTCTGCCTCACCCTCCCATGATGTAGGGTACTATAGATATGTGGCACCACACCCAACTTTGTTGATTCCTTTTATAGGAGAAGGGTTTGTTTGATTTTCTGTAGTGCTAGAAATTGAAAATAGGTCCTTATGCATGCTAAGCAAATACTCTATCTCTGGGCACATTTATCAGTTGTGTCTTTGTGTATGGCAGGTACACCGCTGAATGCAGGTGTAGAGGTCAGAGGACAACACTGAGGTGTAGTTGGTTCTCTTCCTCCCACTATGTGGGTCCAATAAATAAAACCCAGGTCATTGGGCTTAGTGGCCAGCACCTTTACCAGAGAAGCTATCTAGCCTATACAAATGTCAGCCCTTTCTTAAAGTTTTATTTCAAGGTAAGTTCTTACCAAATTGCCCATGCTGTCCTTAAGCTTGAAATCTTCCTGCTTCTGGTTCCTGAGTGGCTAGGAATTCAGATGTATACCACTGCATCTGGAGTGTAGGTGAATTAATTAACTAATAAATTTTTTAGTGTTCTGGAACTCTTATATTTTGGTTGTGAGCCTAGCCTTTAATGGCTGAGCCATCTCTCCAGCCCAGAGAAGCCAAATAGCAAGGCAAACCCAAAGAAAATCATATATAGATCTTCTTGGAAATTGGAAGCAAACAAGATTTCCAGGCAAAAGGTGGGAATACGGGGGTGGGGA
>PVIU01027469.1:0-20443 GCA_004026605.1 Ondatra zibethicus | reverse complement strand
CACTAGAGAGTAGATGACTTCTCAAGTTCTTGCATGAGTTAAGTACTTTTAGAGTGGCAACTTTAAAAAAAGTTATCTAATTCCCATCAAAGGCCAGAGACATTGTTCATAGAAACAGAGAAGTTTCTAGCATTCATACTGAAACACAAAAGACAAGATATCAGAGCAACTTAGTAAGATGAGCCAAGCTGGAGGCAACTATCCATTTGACAATGCAAACACGGAAGGAGCACAAAAATAGTTGACAAGAATAATGGACTGAATCAGAAGCTCCAGAAATATTAGAAATACGACCATTCAAATACAAACAAAGGCAGCAAATCTGTGCATTGAACAAAGATAGCTAGAGTGCAAAATAGTGCTCGGAATAAAAAGTAAAAACAATCTACATCCCTACCTTTTACCTTGTATAACAAACTTAAAATGGATCAAAGTTCTTTATACAGGCTGAAAATTTGAGACGACCATGGGAAAACATGGAGGACACAGTATAAACTGTAGGCATAGATAATGTGTTTCTGGGGCTGGAGAGATGACCCAGTGGTTCGGAGCATTTGCTGCTCTTTAAGAGACCTGGGTTTGGTTTCTATACTGGTGGTTAACTGTGTACCTTCTGCTCTAGAGAATCAGACACCCTCTTCCAGCCTCCACAGGAATTACCATCACACATGCAGAGAAAACATCTAAAAAATGTCTCCATCAAATCTTTCCCCCAGAGCTCAGGAAGCCTTGCAAAAGGGAGGCAGAAAGAGCCAGCGGGGATGGAGGACATAAGGAGAACAAATCTCTTCAAACCAACTGAGAGAAGCTCATATGAACTCACAGGAGCAGAAGTATTAAGTACAGGGTGTGAAGCAGTATCCATGAGGTCCTTCGCCTGTATATTACAGCTTCCAGTTTAGTATCATGGGACTCCTGAGTTTATGAACGAGTGGATCTCTCATTCTTGTGTCTGCTATTGGGAGGCTTTTCCCTCTGTTGGGTTGCCTTGTCCAACCTCAATGTGAGAAGTGATGGCTTTGTTTTATCTTGTTATATTTCATTTTGCCATGTTTAGTTGTTATCTCTTAGAAGCCTGTTCTTTTCTAATAAGAGATAGAAGGGACTGTATCTGCATGGGCGTGGAGGTGGGGAGGAACTAGGCTAAATATCAGGAGGGGAAACTGTAATTATGACATATTGTATGAGAAAAGAATCTATTTTCAATAAAAAAGAAAAAGCATTTTTTTAAAAAAAGATGAAAATGGTTTTCTGAATAAGATTCCATTAGTTCCAGAAATAAAAACAAAATTGATAAATAAAATTACATGATGTAGATATGAATAATTTGCATTGATATGGATCTTGGTTTATTGGTACAAATTTAAGGTCAATTTTGTTATATATACATATATAACAAAAATTATAAAAATTATAATATATATAATTTATTATATATGTATATTTCTGCTCTTGATTAAGGTATTGTGTTTGTGCTACTCATTTAAAAGTGTAACATATAATTAAGAAATATAGGAAGAAATATAGGTTAATAGATGTCATCTATTACAAAAAAATCATGAGGCTTGTATATTATACTCTGGTTTCTCTTCAGATCATATCAATGTTTTGCCTTTTACAAAGCTTCTACACATCAAAATAAATAATCAGAAAAGTCAAGGGCGAGACTGCATAAGAAAAGAGTTATAGAATGAGGATTAATATTCAGAATATATAAAGAGTCAAAATATTAAACACCAAAGACTAAATCATCCACTGATCACATGGGCAAATGATCTCAACAGACATTCTTCAATTAAAGAAGGTATTTGCTCTGCCTATGAGTTTGGTCTATCTGACCTGATAGAGGTGGTGCTTCTTGTCTGCCGTGACCTCTTAAAAGGAAAAAGTGTGGTGATTGCTTGCTCTCTAGTGTGGTGGCCGGAGATCATAGCGCCAGTTCCCTTCACCCCATGGGCAGAACGGAGCACCATGGCGCTGGCTTTTTGCCTTGTTGTGTATCATCTGTAAGTGTATCCTAATAAATCCTGAATACACAGACTCTCGTGGTTTTGTCCACAGTCAATAAATACTTTAAAACTTTTAACATTGTTAGCCACTGGAGAAGCACAAGTCAAAGCAACATTGAGATTGTACCTCTCCCCACTCAGAATGGTGATCCTGAAGGAAAAAAAAAAACAGTAGTAAATATTGACAAGGATGTGGTCCTTAGTCATGGCTAGTGAGATGTGAATTAGTCCATTCATGATCAAAATTAGGAATTTAGAATTTCCTTAAAAAAATAAAAATACTTCCATGATCCAGCTATAGCGCTCATGGGAAGTTTACCAAAAGAGCCAAAGTGAACTCATCATGGAGATACTTTCATTTATTTCTGCACTGTTACAAACCATCATGTTATAAGTAGCAAGGTACCTGTGATAAATGGGTAAGTGAAGAGACATATAAAGTGTAATTTTATTCAGGCCTAAAGAAGAAACTATGATGTTTGGGGAACATGTATGAACATAGAAAGAATCATGTTAAGAGAAACAAGCCAATCACAAGAAAAGGTATCATGCGCATTTCCCATCCAAGGAACAAGAAAAGACTATGGAAAATAAGAGGGGTGGAGGGTTTTTAGAAAAGTGGGAAGGAGAAGAGGGAGTGGGAGAAGAAAACAGAAGGGCAATTCAGGGATGACTATCATCAAAATAATTATATGCATATAAAGAAATGTTACTGCAAACCTCTTTACTTCAAATAATGAGTATCTTCTAATAAGAAAGTGAATTAGATGAACAGAAGACCAAAGAAAGTAGTCAAAGGGCTCTGAATGCTCCTCCCAGCCCGAGGGACACAGTTTGTTTGCCACTAGAGGGCACTATTATGCCATCACCTTTTCAACCACCACTCCCTGCTGCAGAATCCGGAAACACAAGGCAACTGACTTTATAACATGAATCAAGATATTCATGCCTTTGACCTACTCTGCATTCACCCCGCTACACTGTCGTCCTTTAGATTGTGCTGGAATGTATTAAATGTTAAAGGGTCATGGATATCTCTGGTATCTATCTCTTGTTCATATGGTAACAGTACCCAACATATTCATCCAGGTTGTAGTAGACTTTTTAGCTATTGGGCTGAAATAAAGGAGAAATCTGGACGCTCAAACATTCATGGGCTAACTGTAAGTCATCTTCGATGGCCTCAGATTGGGTCTTGGTAGGCCTGAGGGAGAAGGACCATGGGAGATGTGTTCCTGTGGTAAAAAGCATGAGGCAAGGTTGAAACTAACCTTGCTCCTGAGTGCAGAGGTTCATATTCTGTAACTGTGGAGAACAAGACATAGAGGATATTGGATTTATGACCTGAATATAGGTGGGGAAAGTCTTATGTAGTGATGGCAGAGGGGCACAACTAAATACTTTGATATGTGGTTAAAAATGAACGATATGCCAAATGGAAACAAATGAACAGCAACAGAAAAGAAACCAAACACAAAGAAACAAACAAAGGTATGCTCAGTCTCACTAATCCTCCCCTAAACCCCTGTAATCCAAATTTCTGTAAAATTGGAAATTGCTTGGAGGTTGACATTGCTGTTACATGCCTAGAAACCCACATAGGACTTCACCTTCCCGAACCCAGTCTGAGAACAAATAATGTATTGGTGAAGTATTCCTATGACTTTCAGAATACTTGTGTAAGAATACATGATGTGTGTGTTGGGGGGAGATGGCTCAGCAATTAAGAGCACTGACTCTTCTTCTGGAGTATACGAGTTCAATTCCCAGCACCAACATGGCACCTCACAACTGTCTGTAACAACTCCACTTCCAGGGGATCTGACACACTCACACCAATGCACATAAAATAATATTAAATAAATTAAAAAAGAATACATGATATGGACGTATCACATGACACAAAACTTTTGTCTTAGAATTAAGCCTTCTGCTCATGATACTTTATTATGCATGCAACACTATTCCGAAGTTAAAAAGGAACCTGGAATCTACAGTATTTCTGGGCACGAGCGTTTTGAATGAGGCATACTTAGTAAATGAAAATCAGAAATGTCACCAGTAGACATTCAAAAAGATCAGAATAGTTTGAGTCACAACACTGGAAAGCACCTGACTTAGTCAGAAAATGCAGATTGGGAATGGCTAAGATCTGAATCTCAGCCAAAGGAATGATAAGCTCCCCTCTTGCGGCCTGGATAGCTTACGACCCAGGTTTAGTAGAATTCGCTTTGAGGAAAGGCCCGCCATTCGTAGTTCCTTACAGATACCTCACGAGCTGCTAAGAGAGGATTTGTTAGAACTTGTGCTTTATGGTTAATACTAACACAACTGCAGTCTCTTAGCATTCTGGAACATTAAAATGTTATGTATTTAAGGTTGTTTGAGATTTCCGAATTTGGGGAGAAAATCATCGATTTATTCCTAGGAAAATGGAATTGTTCCTGGGAATGTATGATGAAAAAGGTGCTAGTGTGAATGAAGAGTCTCTGCCAGCTTGACAGGCAACGCGCTGGCAATGTGCCCTCCCAGGGGAGCGCGTGAAGGAGTGTCCTTTCCAGCTGGCTAGCAGGTGATTCAGTGCTGCTGACCTGTGGTCTGTAGCTGCAAGAGGTTTATGATGTCCGTATGGTCTCTTGCCCTCAGAAGTTGAAGATTAACAGGTTTTATTGGTACTCTCACTACTGCTGTTTCTCCTGACCCTTTTATTGGTTGCTGAATTTATTTGGGTGAAAATTCACACATGAGTTCAAGGTAGCGAATCTTTCTGAACAGTGTGTGGTTGTTTGTGTATCCAGGGGAGGCGTGGTAGAAGTAGGGAAGGTCAGGCTCACCTCAATGACTAGATTGTTCTTTGAGAAAAAAAATTAATCTAATAGTGCCTTCCAGATAGAGGTCAGAAAAATGCTATCTTTATTAAGTGTGTTACAAAGTGTTTTGTTATCTGTTTTTTGGGCAGATTTGTGTAGAACTGGCTTCTTTGTTTCTTGTTAAAATGCATTTCATGGGTATTCAATCCCTGCTTATATTATATTACTTTGGAGGAAATTTGTTTCCCAAAGGCAGAAACTCTAAGTGAATATCAGAAAGCTTCACACTTTTGCAATTACCTACCTGAGGCGGGGGGCCACAACTTCCATGTTCCTGACCCTGTATCCCCGGAGGACAAAGAGACACAAAATGAAAGCAGAGATGCCAAGCCTTAATCTTGCTCTGAGTTACTTTGTGAGATCCAAGTAAAGAGCCAATGTTTTTACTAATACAGCATCTGAAGGGGTATGTGAATAACAGACAAGGAGAGGTCATTGGATCAGTTCCTTTTTAGCAAGATGCTGGCCACATGGGTGTTCTCTTTGTTCTTAAATGAAATAGGTGAGATATTTATGGGAAAAGACTGGTGCTCCAAATCTCTGTCTGTCAAATTAATCTACTCTGATCTGTGACTTCTGGCTGGGTCTTTTCAAAACTATATGGCCTTCGAAAAGTCTAGGCTCTAAATATGTAGATCACAGTTCATTGTATGACTGACTCACAAAACATTGCTTGTTCATAAGGGGGTGGGGAGTAATAAGGAAATAAACAGGGCAACCACGAGCTGAGATTCATAATGATGTCTAAGACCTGAAAAACATTTGGATGCCTGAGGATATTATGGAGGTACATGGTTGGTTAGACCAGCTAAAGGTGACCAATGGTTCATGAAGAAGAATAAAGTGCTAATAATGCCAAGAAGACAAACGGTTGAAGGAATCCCCCATAGCCAGTGGCTCCCTGTTTCCTACAACTTCATTTTAGCCTGGTATTGTTGTTTCCTACATCACTTTGAGGCTATTTTATTAAGCCCATGGATCCCTCAGACAGGTATATAGCAACCTGGTGAAATAAAAGGTGAAAAAGTATTTGCTACACAATAGAGAGAGAGAAGGAAAAGATTGTCTGCTGGAGGAAAGAAACCCCAGGTCTGTATATCCATGCACCTACTCTTTCACACCCACCTCGTTTCTCACAAGTGGGGGATTATGGGAAGCAGAAGCCTAAAGGGGGACTCAGGAGAAAGACTTAACCCTGCCTAGTGTGCTAAAAAGACCCACGAAGATGTAGGTCGAGAGAGATTGGAGATGCCTCTGGGATATGGAACATAAAGTTTCCATTCCTGAAACTCTAGAATTGAACAGCCTCAGGGTAAATCTTTGGCCTGTGATGCACGTCTCCTTACCTTCCTTCTTCACTTTTTATTCCCAGCATGAGAGCAAGAGTCCAACTTCATGTGCCATTTTCAGAGTTGGGTGTGGATAACTTAAAGTATAGAATATTCAGCCTGGCACATAGCAAGCACATAGTAAGCAACGGGTATTATTTTGTTCTGGACTATCCTTGTTACCAGGTTTCTTGGTGCTATGCCAGCATCAGCTGTGTCTATGTGGCTGCGTCATTGACAACAGACAGCAGAAAATGGAACTAGGAGATAAACCATAGCGTGGCCCCTAGAGCTTTGGACTCTGTAACATTTTCCAGACCAATCTCACTTAAAAATTCCCCAAATTGTTCTGTATTTCAGTTTTCATGTCTGTGAAATAAAGAAATTTGTACTAAAACCTTAAGCAAATGTAAGACTTGGTTGAAAAATCAACACACTGAATTACTACCTTATATGTGAACTATGCCTTATTTATAACAGAGTTTTTTAATCCTTTTCTTTATGCTTCTGACAGCGGTGTTTTTAGTCTCAGAAGTTACCTTCAGTGTGTGTGTTGTGCTCACCATCATGAAGTTAAGAACTGACTATTGTTTCTGATTTGCCTGTTTTGATGACCTGTAATGAATTTATTGTCACTTTATACTTTCTGCAAAAGAGGTGTGGGTCACTCGTGTTCTTGATGACCTCACCTTTCTTACTCTTTGTGGCATTGAAATAGCTTGGGGACACAATTTCAGAGGCTGCAAAGCAGGCTTGTCACTTAGAAAAAGTTTCAGGTCACATCAGAAACCAGGAACAAGGCAGATTGTGCAGCAATTGCAGTGTGGGTGGCCTCAGGTCTCTATGGCTGGTTGATACATTCTCCTCAAGTAGACAGATCTGTGTGAGTCCCTGGGAAGGAGAACAGAAGCAGACGAATACTTTTAACCTAGGGGAAGAACTGCAGTTGCAAGTTGAGAGTCTGTCTACTGCTTAGATAATATCTTGCCAGTCAAGTTGTACTCATTCTTGAAGCCCCTTAGATCAGTTCCTTGGAGGCAGGTCTTCAGGGATTCATCTGTCACAACCTGCATCTGGCATCTTGAAGTGATTATAAAGTACAGATTCTACATTTAAAACACATAGCCAGCACCGAAGGACCCAGAATAACCATACCTACAAAAAATAGATGTTGTTGGAGACTAGCATTCAGTCCTCTGCTGATAATGCCCATTACAGTACTGGTTCCCATCATGCAGAATGTTGGGAATTCTTTTGACATTACTCCAGAGGCAATTATACAGTACAGCCAAAAATGGGCCTCTTATATTTGTTTGCCAAATTGCATTGTTCAATTTTATCAACCATGTAATTTTTTTTTCAGAAAAAAAACAGATAAAATGTATTATGTCTGTTAAATCCCTGAAGCATGTGTTGTGCAGCTGCTCTTAAGGTGGGGGCAGGTATCGTGGGGATAATCCTCAGGTTTTGGTTGTTATTCCAGTAAGCTACTCAGTGGAAATTCACACTCAGAATTGTTTAATTCCAAAGTCAATAAACTTTCCATTAAGGCAAAGTGATTGTTTCCAAAATTTCAATCCATCTTTAAATGACCAAAAATGTCAGAAAATGTGCTGTGGGGAAATTTAAAAGTGTTTTATGAAAGTAGAATCTGGTTTTGTATTTAAAAACTAAGCCAAGTCTTTGGAATAAATTTATATACTGACAATACATATAAATATGCATAAAGAGAATCTGATCATTTTTTGCCTCATGTTTCATGTTTATTTGGAAAAAGGAGTTTTGCTTCAGCCCTAAACTATGGGCTTTTCACTTATGCAGTCCTTTCTCCCTTAAGCTCCACCCTGTCTCTGCAAAACACTTATGGGTAGGTCCCTTTTCAAGGTTTTGTCTAGTTGCTTGCATACTTTTTGATTGGTCAAGAGGTAGCGAAGTGAGCCTTCACTACCTTTGAACACCAGTAGGCCAAGTGTGTGGTGTATTTCTATCTGATCTAGGGAAGACTTTGACTCCTTGAGCTTCCTTCTTGTCACCGTAAGATGGTTGGATAGCCTTCCTCTTCTAGAACAACATTGACCAACTTGCTCATCATTCATAATAGGTCAGACTTGAGGAAGCACTTCAAGATGATAGAAACCGTGCCTCAAAGTGGGACTTCAAGATCCTCACAGGTGATATAATTGGATTCATGAGAATGGTGTGAAGGAACGTGTGGGAATGCTTATCAAACAGAACATGCTCTACAGAGTCTGATACATGGCATGTCTTTTTTTCATCCCCTACTTTGTGACTCACATGCATATGTGGGGGTAAGTGAAGTATCAGTTCAGATAACATAGTCTAAAGGAACATGTGTGTTTAGTCCTCTGGATACTCTGAGCTTTTTTACACCAGAATCACTTAGATTGATTTTTAAGTTCCATAAGCAGTCTCTTGAGCCGTGAGTTTCTTCTCTGCGCCATTAAACTCTAGGGCTTTATAAGTCATCTCCCAGAACTTCCTTAAGGGTTTAATGGTTTTAAAAATGATAATTCTTTAATGAAACTCCTGACATTGGGATAAAAAGCACACATGCTACACTGGAAAGACAATGTGTCTAGGGAATGCATCTAAGCCTTGTGCAAATTCCAGGTTGATGGCTTGCTAGTTGTTTGATCCCATGGAAAGTCATTATACTTGGGATGGTTAGTTTTAATTGCCAACTTGACAAAACCTATAATCACTTGAGGAAATTCTCAGTGAGGGTCTATCTAGATCAAGTTGGTCTGTGGGTATGTCTGTGAAGGACTGCCTTGAATACCTTAATTGGTGTGGGAAGACCCAGCCCAAAAATGTGCAGTACAAATCCCTAGGTAGGGGCATGAACTGTATAGCAGTAGAGAAAGCTATATGAGTTCATCATGTGAACTGTCCAAAGCAGAGAAATAAATGCATGAACTGCGGATAGGATGTTAATTAGCTGTTTCAAATTCCTGCTTTGACTTCCCTTCAATGAATGTGTGGTGCTGGACAATTGTGTTCTGTCAATTATGTTTTAAATAAATGCTGATTGGCCAGTAGCCAGGCAGGAAGTATAGGCAGGACAACTAGACAAGAAGTAGAGACGGGGAAATGAGAACAGGAATATTCTGGGAAGAAGGAAGCTTCCTCCACAGTTCTGTCCAGACACCGAAGAAGCAGAATGTGACCTGCCCCGCCAAAAAAGGTACCAAGCCATGTGGCTAGCATAGATAAGAATAATGGGTTAATAATTTGTAAGAGCTAATACAAAGCCTGAGCTAATGGGCCAATCAATTTATAACCTGATGTAGACCTCTGTGTGATTTTCTCTGGGACCAAATGGCTGTGGGAACTGGGCAGGAGAGAAATCCCAACAAGCAGGTCCTCATGTTACAAATGTGGAATTGTGAGCTAAATAAACCCTTTCACCCTTGAGTTGTTTTCATTAGTGTGCTTTTTAATAGGAGCAGTGGTGTAGGAGGTCCTTCTTTCTACGTGTTGCTTATATTGGTTAGTGAATAAAGAAACTGCCTTGGCCTGATAGGCCAGAACTTAGGTAGGCATAGAAGACAGAACTGAATTCTTGGAGGAAGAAAGCAGAGGAGAAATACACCATGGAGACACCAGAGACAGATGTGCCAAATCTTTCCCAGTAAGCCCCTGCCATGTGTCAATACACAGATTAATAGAAATGGGTTAAACTGAGATGTAAGAGTTAGCCAATAAGAAGTTAAAGCTAATGGGCCAATCAGTGTTTTAATTAATACAGTTTCTGTGTGGTTATTTCAGGGCTAAGCTAGCCAGGTGGCCAGGAAGAACAAGCACACACCCTTTACAACAGAGCAAAAATGAACACCTTAATATACACATACAAACATGTATGTAATAGAAGAGGAGATGACCATACAATGTATGAGCATATATATGAGTATACATGTAAATATGTACAAACTTCTGTATATTTAGAGGCTTGACTTTCTTAATGACGCATACACACACTCCTATATATGCACACATATTACATAGTCCTAGTTACTTTTCACCTCACTATAACAAAGGTGAAAATGTTCCTTTAGGCTTATGATTTCAAAGGAATTTTAATCCATCATGTCAGATATGGCATGGAACATTGGCAGGAGTGTGAGGTCAATGTTTATTAAAACACCAGAGAGAAGGCACATCAGATTAGACCAGAAGAAGACCTGGGTATACCTTCAAATACCCACTTTTACTAGCTGTGCTGGTTATTTTATGTCAACTTGACACATGCTATAGTCATCTGAGAGGAGAGAGCCTCAATTTTCCCACAGGATTGGGCAAACTTTTAGGATGTTTTCTTAATTAGTAATTCATGTGAGAGGGCCAAACCATTATGCCTGGTGCCACCCCTGGGTTGGTGATCCTAAATTCTATAAGAAAGCAGGCAGACCAAACCTTGAGGAGAAAGTCAGTAAGCAGCACTCCTCTGTGGCTTTTGCATCAGCTCCTGTCTCCAGGTTTCTGCCTTGCTTGGATTCCTGTCCTGACTTCCTTCAGTGATTGACAGTGATGTATAAGTCAAAGAAATCCTTTTCTTCCCAAGTTGCTGTTAGTCATGACGTTTCGTCACAGTTATAGAAACCCTAACGAGGACACTAGCCAAGCCTCATCTAAAGATTTGACAGTGTTTATAACAGTGTCACAAAGCTGGGGACTAGGCATTCAGACCATGAACCTGTTGGGGAATATTTCATAAACAAACCATGAGGAGGTGGGAGGGAAGGAAGAAGTGAGGGAGAGAGAGACAGAGAGAGGGCTGGGGAGAAATCGACATATGAATCAACTGAAAAAGCAGTTTCCTGCTCTTTAGTTAGTTGTATTTCCTTGTTTGTTGAGAGTTTCAGAAATGTGCATAATGTATTTTTGATTTTATTCAGACCAGAAAATTTCCTCATTCTGTGCCACTGTGGGCTTTTTTTCTCCCTTTATAAATTAGAGAAGAGATGGAGATAGCTGTACCACAGTCTTTACACCAGGGGAAGACATCCCATCCTAGGCACCTTCTCACTCCCCAGAATCACTCTCCCACTCTACCTTCTCCAGGAAATCCTTTGATTATCTCGGAGTGGAAATGAGTTAAAAACATGTTCCTCATTTCATGATGATCTGCTGAATATCAAAACAGGAGAAGCATTGGGAATCTTAGGTTGTCACACACGCCTGTTGCTATTCAATAACACCTTTTAAAACTATATTCAGATATGTGTTTCTTAGAGTAGCATGTTATTATTGGGTAAGAGAATAATTTTGCTTCCATATTTTATTAACAAAATCTCTCTCTCTCTCTCCATATATATATATATATATATATATATATATATATATATATATATATATGAAAAACCCAAGTTATCATTGACCTTGCAATCCTTTTGCTTCAGTCTTCCAGTGCTGGTAGTATCAGTGTGATTCTGATGTCTTGTTTCAAACATCTATTTCTTTAATTTTGGATTTAATTTAGTATAACTGAGTGTTTCCTTTGATTCTGCATCTCCAGGACCTCAACACATGCATCCCAGACCCCAAGTTGTTTCTAGTATGAAATCTATGTTTACTGGAAGACATTTATACAATGTTTATAATGAGTTTTATCTCGCTTCCCCAATCAGAACAAATATGTATTTGATATTTTATGTTCAACAATAAAACGTGGGGTCTAGGGATTTAGCTCAGTCAGTGGAGCACTTTTCTAGAAAACACAAAAACCTGGGGTTTGATTCCCAGTACCTTATAAACTAGGTTTGGTAACCCACATCTTTAATCAGCACAAAGGAAGTAAGGACAAGGGAGACAGAAATTTAAGGTCATCCTTCATTGCATAGAAAACTCTAGGCCCACCTTGGTTCCAGAGTCTCAAGACAAATAGGCACATACAATTTCCCAGTTTTGAAGCAGTCTTCTTTCATTTTCTCTTACCTTCGGCCCTATTTTGGGGTCACCAACTTAAAATTGTTTTCTAGCTTGCCCTCCTGACCACCAAATCTCTCTTTTTTGTAGACATTTAAAGTGTCATTTATCATATTCTTAATTATAGTATTAAGTACCAGAGTTCATTTTAATGTGACACAAAGTTCTCTGAAGCCATACTTTCTAAGGTGTGACCTCAGGAACCGCAAGTCATCATGCATGTTTTTTTCTGTTGCTGATGATGTCATAGTTCTTGGAAAAGGCAGTCAGGTGACCAGAGGGCAAAATCTGTCTCACTAAAATCAATGTATTGAAAAAGGAGAAAAATGATGAATGCAATAGTTAGATGGAGCAACAGAATGGCCAGTAGGAATCCAAAATAAACCGCTATTCCTTCATAGTTGAACCAAGAAAACCATCTGTCATATATAATAGACAACCTGTTAGGGAGAGAATAAAGGAGCTCTGTGAGCTTTGTATAGAGATATTTATCTTCTCTGAGGTCAGTTATATATTCTTTTGCTTTATCTACTGTGGTGTGATATGACATTTAGGATTCCAAATGGCAGGATTAGGTTATGAGCTTCTCACATCCTGGGTCCCTATCAGGTGCAGGATTGAGCAGCCACTTAACTATTTCAGCACAGCTTTTAGTGGTTTTTGTTGAAGGTAAGGTCTTTAGTACTTGGAGGCTTTTGAGAATAGAGCTTTGTGATGTTCTTTGATGACTGTGGAAAAAGGAAGACTGGCCCAGAGCCTATGACCTTGCCCCTGCAGGAGTTCCATGAGATGTTTTCATAAATGGAGAGCATGATCTATCTTTCCTATTACAGTTTTTCATGGATGAGGTTGTGTATTAGTGAAGTCCAATTTTTCTTCTTTATGCTATCTGGTATGTGAAGGGACAAATTCTTTTGTGATCAGTTAAATAGACACATATGAAAAGAATTTCTAAAGGAAGGAGCTCAAGAAAGGAAGTATGCAAGTGTTAGTAATTCAATTGGGAAATTATTTTATCTTGACTCTTTTTATTCCAATATGACTTCTATGCCATACAAACTTCCATTGAAATTATACAATGCAATATATTTTAGTATATTAAGAAAGGCACATGGCCATCACTTCAGCCAACTTAGAACATTTTCCTTACCTTCCCCAAAGAAACCCTGTAGAACTTAGCTACTACCTACACTAATCCTTTAACTGCTCTAGCTCTGGGCACTGGTCTGTCTACTTCCTCTGTTTATAGATTTTCCCATTTTACACATTTTATGCAACTCAAATGATAAAGCATGATCTCCTTTGTAGTTGTAACTGATTTTTTTTTCACTTTTCAGGATATTTTTAAGGGTTTATCTGTGTTATTTGGTGTATTAGTACTTTATTGCTTTTTATTTCCAGATAATATTCCATTTTGTGGGAGTGCTGCCACATTTTATTTGTTCTTCTTTAGTTTTGAGCTTTTGGGTTGTTTATTGAGTTTGTCTGTTAGGAACAATGCTTCTGTAAATATTTGTGTGTGAGTTTTTGTGTAGCCATATGTTTAGATTTCTCTTGGCTATGTGTCTAACAGAACAATGTGTGCAGAAAAGTCAGATAACTTTTTAAGGTGGATGCACCACTTTTATAGTTTCTACTTTTACTTTGAGATTATAATATAATTACATAATTTCTCCTTTCCTTTTCTTCCCTTAAAACCCTACTGTAAATACTTTTTTTCTCTCTTTCAAATTCATGGCCTTCTTTTTCCTTAATTGCTGTTTCTTGCCTATGTGTGTGTGTGTGTGTGTATTTATAAATATATTCCAATACCTGAGGCTTAAGAATTTGTATTTAATAAAAATAATCACAAGTTATTAATTTCATAGGCTTCCATTAATGAACACAACCAAGCTTGATTTCAAACTCTGTTGCAGAATTTATAAAGTCTTCCCCAACAGGTTTCTGTGTTTTTGGAATAAAATTATTCCAAACATTTAGTCATTGAGAGCTACCACATCTTCATTGGATCATGGCCACATCTTCAAGGAATTGTTTATTTTGAATTGAGAAGTAAAATCAATGAAGTATGCAGTGCAGGTCCAGCAATATTCAGAATAGCAGATTTGCTGATGAAACCCCCAAAGCCCAAAACACTTAGCAGAATATTTTTTTCTAATTTTTGTGAGCTATTGGTACTTTCTAGCCTACACATTACTAAGCGACTATACTGTTGTAATGCTTTACCATCCCAAAACAAACAAAAGAACATGAGACAAACTAGGTTACTGGCAATACCCAATAGCAGATTTAAAATATTAGCAACTGTGAAGAAGATCTCCATCTAGAGACGAATTTCTTAAAGTTTATTGTACACAAGGGGCAGTGGGGGTGGTGCTTAATCACTTGAATTCCTAACAAGCTCCAGGTGGTGTGGATCTATGGCTCTGAATAACACATTTAGAGTAGACAGAGGAGGTCACAATTATGATCCATGTTCAATGCTCCTTGGGTGACCCCAGTATTAAAATTGATTTAAGAACATCTGGATTAGTACTCTGAGTATGGAGAGGCCCCCGGGATATGCCAAGCATCTCCTAAGTGGAGATATATAGAGTGTTCTCATTTTGTTTGTGTCATCTTTAGCATATAGTAGAATGCTATAAGAAACAATCATAGTATTTGTTTAGTGACTGAATTTAAGCCTAGCCATTCTGTCTCTTTCAATTATGATAGGAAAACTTAGAAGGACTGAATACTTTGTCAAGTTCAAGTAGCTAATACATTAGGGATTGAAATTTGACCTAAAGTTATTTTAAGAGATCATATCTTTTTGAGTTTCTTCTTTTTTAATTTTAATTTTTTATTCATTTTACATACCAAGCACAGTTCCCCCTCCCTCTCCTCCTCCCAGTCTCTTTCACCATCTCCCAACCTACCACCTCCACTCCTCTGAAAGGGTAAGGCCTGCCATGGGGACTCAAAAAGGCCTGACACACTAAGTGAAGCATGACGAAGCCCCTCCCTGCTTCATCAAGCCTGAGCAAGGTAATTGGCTCAAAAAGCCAACTCATGAACCAGGGATAGATCCTGTTCTGCTGCCAGAGACCCCTCAAACAAACCAAGCTATGCAACTGTTGCACATATGTATGGGGCCCAGTTCAGTCCCATGTAGGCTCTCCAGCTGTCTGTCTGTCAAGAGTTCATGAGTTCCTATGAGTTCGAGTCAGCTGTCTCTGCATTTCCCTGTCATGATTTTGACACCCCCCCCACACTGCTCATACATTCTTTCCTCCTTCTTTTTGAATGGGCTCCTGTAGCTCAGCCTAGTGCTTGACTGTGCATCTCTACATCTGCTTCCATCAGTTGCTGGATGAAGGTTCTGTGATGACAGGTTATTTATTC
This sequence comes from Ondatra zibethicus, assembly GCA_004026605.1. Taxonomy (NCBI): domain Eukaryota; kingdom Metazoa; phylum Chordata; class Mammalia; order Rodentia; family Cricetidae; genus Ondatra; species Ondatra zibethicus. Next base: position 4,906 of record PVIU01027469.1, on the reverse strand, counting down.
ACCAATCTGATTACAGGGGAAGGCCAGTTCAGGCACCTTCTCCACTATTTCTAGGAGTCCTGTCTGGAGTCATCCTTATAGATTCCTGGGAATTTCCCTTAGTGCCAGCTTTCTCCCTAACCCTATAATGGCTTCCTCTATCAAGATATCTCTTTCATTGCTCTCCCACTCTGTCTCTTCCCCAACTCACCCCTTCTGTTCCCTCCCCTCTACCGCCTTCTGTTGCCCCCAGTTTACCTAGGAGGGAGAGATAATAATTTTATCACCCCCACCATGGCTTGTTTGACTTGGTAACAATTTCCACTTCAGAACTATAGCTGATATACTGCCCTGGCTTGTGAGTACATCCTGGGTAATCATATGGTGATGTGGGATTTCCCTCTGTATGCTGTGAATATCATTGGTTAATAAAGGAACTGCTTTGGGCCTATAGCAGAGCGATAGGGGAACAGAGCTAAGTAGGGAAAACTAAACTGAATGCTGGGAGAAAGAAGGGTGGAGTCGGTGAGATGCCATGTAGCCTCGCCAGAGACAGCCACCCAAACTTTACCTAGTAAGCCACAGCCACATGATGATACACAGATTAACAGAAATGGGTTAAATTAACATGTAACCGTTATCCAATAAGAGGCTAGAGCTAATGGGCCGAGCAGTGATTTCTGTTCTGGGTGGCCGGACAAGCAAGTGGCTCCTTACTACCACACAGTTGTGATCTCCTCTGGGATAATGAACTCTTAAGATCCTGCGTCTATCTGTAGAGAGGACCGTGCTATAGTGAGTGCTTTCAGAAAGGTCTTACCCTATGGAGCTCAGATGTTCTTCATTCTGTGTCTGACAATCATGCTGCCCTGTAGAATATGTAGTAACCACAGCCCCACATATTCTACATCATTACATACATTGCTATATTTTTCTTGGGGACACTGTTTAGAAATTTAAGCATACAACAATCAGATCATTATATATGACAAATACAAGTAGCCTTTGCACCTATATTGTGAAAGAAAAAGCTGATCATAGAGATGATATTCCCTATAAGGAAGGAAAATAATGTAATCAAAAAAGAGGATCAAAAGGATATTAAACAAAAATCATAGTGATTAAAATGGTTCTATGGTGCTGAAAGAATTCTGGCATCCAAGAGCTTAGTAAACAAACAAAACCTTTCTGTGATGTGAGCTTGACTTCAATCTCTGTCTCCCACCCTCCGCCCCCACACACATATGGGCTCTGGTTTAAACTTAGATCACAGCTTTCATATATGAAATTTTGTATTCAATCAACCTAGAAACACTCAGGTCAGACAGGCCAACATTATGATCTTTGGTAGCTCAACACTGTTTCTAAATGACGTGTTAATTACCTTAAGGCCACAGGTGGATTGGGAAACGAACATTGACTTGATTAATAGCAACTGCAGTAACCTCTGAAAAGGAGATCCACATACCAAACCCAGTTCCAGACTACAGGACAACTGAGCTGTAGATGGACACTTCCATTCCCTAAGTTTCCCCACTTCCATCCTATAAAGCCGGTAGACCCCCATGCCATGTGCATACAGTCTCAGTTCCTTAGAGAGATGGCGGTCCTTCAGTTGTTCTGATCAAAAGGACAATTCTGCTTTTGGAGATGACTGTCTGTTTCCTTTTATTTCCAAGTCGCCTCTATCAATCACGACATACTGAATGCCTTTTATGTGATAATGTGTCTTAAAATTACAAATGATTCTTTTGGGAAGGTGTGTGTGATGCAGAATGCATAAAAACACCATCTCTTCTTTCCATCATGATTAAATTGCTTTTTCTTTTTAAATCTTTAATAAATGCATGGCCCCAATTACTCACCTCAGTACTAAAATTAACTTCTCTTATCATTGAAATTTGAAGTAACACCCATCAAAGCAAAAGGAAACTGACTCTAGGCAACCATTCAAATTTGACTACAGCTTTGTGACTTGTTGAGAACAATTGGGTATAAGGTGGGAGATATGACCAATAGTTTAGAAATCATTTATGCATCAACTTTGGTCTGCTTTGTGTGTTAATGTTGTTGGAAAGTCATTCCTAGCTAGTTGTCCCTCCCAGGAAAAGGTTGGACACAAGAAACAGCACTGTTCTCAGTTCAGCCTAGAGCAGGTCATACATGGGGGAGGATGACTAAATTCTTATCAATGTGCTTATCGGTGAAGGATGCCAAGACTCCATAGTAGTTTTTTGACATTTGGAAGACAGACTTACTTGTCAAGAATTTAAAGCAGCTGTAGTAGATGGTGCTGATAGGGTATTGTGCTTCCCCGTGCATTATTGTTTTTGTTTACAGGGCAGTTATTATCCCACTTTCTCCATCCCCTTCCACACCCAGATGCTCAGGACTACAGTGTTCTGAGAGCGTTAAACTGCACTAACAGTATTCTGCTCTACTAAGGTGGGTGTTTGGGTTTAGCCAGTGGTGGGATGGGAGAGGGCAGGAGGAAAGAGAAGAAAGCCATGTTTTCCTGCCTTGCTGCAGGCCTGACAGTGCTGTTTCTTTTTAACTCTAACTCCTGGGAGGTGGCCCTCTGTGCACGCACTCTCAGCTTTTGCTGCATTGATAACATTTTCTTTCTTTTTACTCCATTGGACAGAGATAAACATAAGGTGGGTTTAAATATGGTATGGTGGGTGTATATTTGTGTGATAATTTTTAAGGGACACACATACATATGTATCATGATCTCAGTTTTATTCTATGAATCCTTTGTATAATTCAACACATAGTACTTTTGTTGCAAAGATTAATTGCAATTTCTTTTGTGTAGGTGTTACCTATTTTCTGTCTGGACCATCTTCATACATCCTTCAAGTCATATTCTAGTTCTATTAAAAGTTTCATAGAAGACCACTAAAGTAATTACTAGAAAAATATTTAACAGTGATTTGTTTCTGTGCTTAACTATATATCATTATTTATTTGCCAAATTGTATTGTTACAAATAATTCTACCTGGAATTCATAATAGAGATTAGTTTGACCTTAATCAGTGAGTTTGGCAGTATAAGCATTTTCCTACATAGGTAAGTGCAATTAAGAAATGACATTTGTTTTTTAATTACTATTAATCTCATGATTTGATGTAGACATGAGGTAAATGGGCCTTGGTTACATAATTTATTTTAAACTTTTATTATATATATTTATAATATGTGTTCATGTATCCACATTATAATATGTGTTCATGTATGGCACTTGTGTAGAAGGCAGTGGACAAATTGTGGGAATTGGTTCTCTCCTTTAACCATATGCATCATGGGGGTTAAACTTTAATCATCAGGTTTGGTGGCAAGTTCCATTACCTGCTCAGCCACATTGGTAGCCTGACATACAGTTTTAAACTCACATATACAATTTACCATCCTAATCCATCGAAGGTGAGCATTGCTCCTGTGTTGTACATATTTACATTGTTGTGATTCAGACTTCCACATCTTTTTTATCTCCCAGAACTGAAAGTCGGCCTATATTAAAAAGAAAAATAACTTTCCCTTTCTCCTTCACTTGTAACCAAAACTCTACTTTCTGTTTCTCCTATTTATTTATTTGTTTGTTTGTTCATTTTAGATATATTAGAGCTAAGGGATGGGTTGGCCAGTAAAACACTTTCTTTGCAAATGTAAGGACCCAAGTACAGTTCTCAGAGCCTATGTGTAATAAACAGGCATGTCAGTGTATGCTTGTTACCCTAGTTCTGAGTAGATGAAGATGTTCCCTAGCTGCCCAAATAATTTAGCCTGATTTGTGAGCTCCTGGCAAATGAGAACCTATATCTCGAATGAGGTGGATGGTTTTCCTGAGGAGGTCACCCAAATTTTTTTTCTAATTTCTGCACATATGCTTACATATGATGCTCATGTACATGTATACTGAGACAAACATGAACATGTGCACATATGCGTATATAGACATAAACAAAGACAGCTACACATGGAACCAAATTGCTTGGGTTCGCTAGTACCATTCAGCAATGCCTCCATTTAAACAATTCTCTGACATTTTCTTGTGGCAACTGTTGCCAGCACCTCTGTTTCACATTTGGACTGGGAATTAATGTAATGTATTACATAAATATTTGCTTCTTATCAAACATCCACACACTGTATATTATCATTAGCTGTGAATTTAGGCATGGAATATGAATCCTTTGGTAAGTGGAATACAGGTAAAATTATTTGCTACTTTCAGGATAAAATGTTTCAATGTTCGTGCTCAAGCCATTGAATCTCCTTTCCAAGAAGAATGTTGACATGATAGACTAACATGTTCCAAACAGCATGAATCATTGAGTCACTTTGAACAGGACTCCCTCACTACAGACTTCTTTTTTCAATTTATATCAAACTTTGCATGAATTAGTAGGAATTCTTTATCCTGCTAAATCATAGAAATTACAGAACTAAAAGTTGTTCAACTTGGCCCACTCTGCACTCAGAAGTATTAATCTCTTGGTTTGCCACACTGAGTTTTTTAATTGTATTGACTTTGTTAAACAGATAATCTTATTCCAAACTTCAATGGCCATTATACTTAAAATAAATTAATGAAAAATGTACCCTACATGTTTTCTATTTCTAGTGAGTCAGACTTACACAATTATGTGGATTTGACTCCATTCCATGAAGACTTTATTTAGCGTTGATCACAAATCTTACTTCTGTTTTGTTCTCCTCCATGTCTTGATGTGTCCTTCCATAACTCCACCTCCAAATTACAAATAAAAATTTTAGCTGGGAGATGGATCAGTGGGTAAAGCGCTTACTGTACATGTCTGATGACATAAGTTTTGATCACCAGAACCAACATAAGAGCTGGATGCATTATTGCAAGCATCTGTGATCCAGGCATGCAGCAGTGAAGAGAAACAGGGTCTCAAA
>PVIU01027468.1:0-20443 GCA_004026605.1 Ondatra zibethicus | reverse complement strand
TGGGAATATACCCAAGAGAAGTCCAATCATACTACAAAAGCATTTGTGCAACTATGTTCATAGCAGCATTGTTTGTAATAGGCAGAACCTGGAAACAACCTAGGTGCCCCTCAATGGAAGAATGGATCAAGAAAGTGTGGATTATATACTCATTAGAATACTACTCAGCGGTAAAAAACAAGGACATCTTGAAGTTTGCCACATTTTCTTTAGCCATTCTTCAGTTGAGGGTCATCTAGGTTTTTTCCCAGGTTCTGGCTATTACAAATAATGTTACCATGAACAGAGCTGAACAAATGCCCTAGTAGTATTGCTGAGCATCTTTTGGGTAAATGCCCAAGAGGGGTATTGCTAGGTATTGCAGTAGGTTGATTCCCAATTTTCTGAGAAACTGCCATACTGATTTCCAGAGTAGTTGTACAAGTTTGGATTCCCACCAGCAATGGAGGAGTCTTCCCATTACCCCACATCCTCTCCAGCATAAGCTATTCTTGGTATTTTTGATCTTAGCCATTCTGACAGGTATAATCAGAGTTGTTTTGATTTGCATTTCCCTGATTGCTAAGAATGTTGAACATTTCTTTAAGTGTCTTTCAGCCATTTGAGATTCTTCTGTTGAGAATTCTCTGTTTAGATCTGTACCCCATTTTTAAAATGGATTATTTGATATTTTGATGTTTAATTTCTTGAGTTCTTTATATTTTGAAGATCAGTCCTCTGTCTGATGTGGGGTTTGTGAAGATCTTTTCTCCTTAGGTAGGCTGCCTTTTATCTTTTACTTTGTCCTTTCCTTTATAGAAGCTTCTCAGTTTCAGAAGGTCTGATTTATTTATTGTTTCTTTCAGTGTCCATGCTACTGGGGTTATATTTAGGAAGTGGTCTCTTGTGCCCATGCATTGAAGGCTACTTTAAACTTTCTCTTCTATCAGGTTCAGTGTGGTTGATTTATATTGAGGTCATTAATCCATTTAGACTTGAGTTTTGTGTATGGGAATAGGTATGGATCTATTTGAATTCTTCTATATGCTGACATCCAGTTATGCTAGCACCATTTGTTGAAGATGCTTTCTTTTTTCCATTGTGTAATTTTAGCTTCTTTGTCAAAAATCAGGTGTGGATAAGTATGTGGATTAATATCCAGGTCTTTGATTTAATTCCATTGGTCAATCTGTCTGTTTTTATGCCAATACCAAGCTCTTTTCATTACTGTAGCTTTATAATAGAGCTTGATTTCAGGGATGGCAATGCCTCTGGAAGTTTCTTTAATGTTCAGGATTGTTTTTGCTATCCTGGATTTTTGTTTTTCCATATGAAGTTGAGTATTGTCCTCTTGAGGTCTGTGAAGAGTTGTTTTGGGATTTTGATGGGGATTGCATTAATCTGTAGATTGCTTTTGGTAGGATTTCTATTTTTATTATGTTGATCCTACCTATCCAAAAGCATGGGAGATCTTTCCATTTTTTGGTATCTTCTTGAATTTCTTTCTTCAATGACTTAAAGTTCTTGTTGAACAGGTCTTTCACTTGTTTTGTTAGTGTTACCCCAAGATATTTTATGTTATTTGTGGCTATTTTGAATGGTGATTTTTTTTTAATTTCTTTTTCAACTTCTTTATCATTTGTATGTAGGAGGGCTACTGATTTTTTTGAGTTGATCTTGTATCCTGCCATATTACTGAAGGTGTTTATCAGCTGCAGGAGTTCCATGGTAAATTTCTTGGGGTTACTTATGTATACTATCATATCATCTGTGAATAGAGAAAGTTTGACCCCTTCCTTTCCAATTTGTATCCCTTTGATCTCCTTTTGTTGTCTTATTGCTCAAGCTAGAATTTCAAAAACTATGTTGAATAGATATGGAGAGACTGGATAGTCTTATTTTGTCCCTGATTTTAGTGGAATAATTTGAGTTTCTCTCCATTTTATATTATGTTGGTTGTTGGCTTGCTGTATATTTCTTTTATTATGTTTAGATATGTTCCTTGTATCCCTGATCTCTCCAAGATCTTTATCATGAAGTGTTATAGAGATTTGTATTGGTATGAATCTTGGTCTCTTGATACAAATTTAAGGTCAATTTTGTTACATATATTTTTTGTTCTTGATTAAGGTATTGTGTTTGTGCAGTTTTTTAAAAAATGTAATACATAATTAAGAAATCTAGGCCAATAGGTAATTATTTATAAGAGTCAAGCTTTAAGTTATGTTAAGTTTTTTAGATTTATAGAGATATATTTTAGTTAGATAGTTTTTTTAATCTTTTAGAGACCTTTAGAATATGGCATTTAAAATATTTTAATAGCTTAAGATTTTTTATTACAATGAGACATATCTGCTCCTGGCACCCACAAAACATGACTGCCAAACTTGCCTAAAGGTAAAACCATCCTTCGGGGTTCCTGCTTCATTAAACAACAAAAAGAGTCTGCCAGACATTGTGCAGAACACAGAAGAAAGTGACTGATACTATGGGTCAGTAGGCTGAAGATGGGTGCTCGCAAAATTACAGAAGAACTTTGGGTGACTGTCCAATCAGCGAGATGTCTCTGTCAATTCTAGAGTTTTGGAGGTTGCTTACAATACACTTTCTGTTTGCTTAGGTAATATTATATCCTTCTGGAGTCTTTAATGGAGTTAAAAATAGATAGTTATAGTTATAATTTTCTTTAGTTATGATAAAAGATAAAGTACATATAAATATTGTAACTATAATTCTTGCTTGATATCTGTTTTGTTATATGTAATCTTGCTATGTTAAAGTTAAAATGTTCCTTTTTGTTTGGACAGAAAAGGGGAGGTGGATGTGGGATTTCTCTCAGTATGCTGTAAATGTGTAAATGTGTTTTATTGCCATTGGTTAATAAAAAAGCTGCTTTCAGCCAGTGACTTAGACTACAGCCAGGCTGGAAGATATATATGTATCTTCCAGAGAGAGAGAGAGAGAGAGAGAGAGAGAGAGAGAGAGAGAGAGAGAGAGTTGGAAGAGTCAGTGAGATGCCCTGGAGTCACCAGAGGAAAAAGAAGTGAGCTGCCAGCTGGAACTTTGATGGTAGTCCACAAGACTCGTGGTCAAATATAAAATAATGGAAATGGGTTCATTCTAGGTGTAAGAACAAGCTAGCAATATGCTTTGGTGATTGGTTAAGCAGTGATTTAAATAATACAGTTTCTGAGTGATTATTTTGTGGTCTGGGCAGCCAGGAACGAACAAGTGGTCTCCTACTTAAATGAAGGGGTGTTGGAACTGTCAAATGTATTTTAAGCATCTAATGAGATGATCATATGATTTTTAAAGTTTATTTATATAGTGGATTACATTGATAGATTTCTGTATGTTGAACCATCCCTGCATCTCTGGAATGAAGCTGACTTGATCATTTTGGTTGATTTTTTGATGTGTTCTTGGATTTTATGTGCCAGTATTTTATCAAGTATTTTTGCATCAATATTCATGAGGAAGATTGGTCTGTAATTCTCTTCCTTGGTTGAATCTTTATGTGGTTTCAGAATCAGGGTAACGGTAGCCTCAGAAAGATTTTGGCAATGTTCCTTCTGTTTCTATTATGTGGAATGTTGACCGAGATTTCTGTCCCACCCAGTCCTGCCAGGTCCTGCCTGGTCCCGCAGCCATTCAGTCCCAAAGAAACATACAGAGGTCTACATTAATTATAAATTGATTTGCCTATTAGCTCAGGCTTCTTATTAACTCATAACTGATATTAGCCCATAATTCTTGTCTGTGGCTTGGTACCTTTTCTTGGTACCACTTGGCTTGGTACCTTTTCCAGTGAGGCAGTTCATCTTGCTTCTTCTGCATCTGGATGATGGCCGCAGACTGAATGTTTCCTCTTCTCAGAGTTCTCCTGTTCTTGTTGCCCCACCTCTACTTTCTGCCTGGTTGCCCAGCCTATACTTCCTGCCTGGCTACTGGCCAATCAGCATTTTATTACAATACCAGTGACAGGGCACAGACCATTGTCCCACAGCACTGTAACAATTTGAGGAGTATAAGTATTAGCTCTTCTTTGCTGTTTTGGTAGAATTCTGCACTAAAATCATCAGGCTTTGGGCTTTTTTTTTTTTTGGTTGGGAGGCTTTTGATGACAGCTTATATTTCCTTGTAGTTTATAGGTCTATTTAACTTGTTCACCTGGTCTTGATTTAATTTTGGTATGTGGTACCTATCCAGAAAACTTTCCATTTCTTTTACATTATCAAATTTTGTGCAGTAGAAGTTTTTGTAGTATGACCTGATGATTCTCTGGATCTCCTCTTTGTCTATTGTTATGTCCTCCTTTTCATTTCTGATTTTGTTAATTTGTCTGCTTTTTGATTAGTTTGGATAGGGGTTTGTCTATCTTGTTGATTTTTTCTCAAAGAATCGCCTCTTTATTTCATAGAGTCTTTGTTTCTATTTTCCTGATTTCGGCCCTCAATTTATTTCCTATCATTTATTCGTCCTGCTTCTTTTTGTTCTAGAGCTTCCGGTATGCTGCTAAGTCGCTAGTGTGAGCTTTCCTCAGTTTTTTTACGTGGTCCTTTAGTGCTATGAACTTTCCTCTTAGCACTGCCTTCATAGTATCCCAAAGGTTTGGACATGTTGTGCCTTTATTTTTGTTGTATTCTAGGAAGTCTTTTCTTTCTTTCTTTCTTTCTTTCTTTCTTTCTTTCTTTCTTTCTTTCTTTCTTTCTTTCTTCCTTGATCCAGGGGTGATTTAATTTAGCACTGCTCAATTTCCATGAGTTTTCAGGTTTTCTACATTTAGTGTTATTGTTGAATTCTGTCTTTAAACCATGGTGATCTGATAATATACAGGATGTCATTCCAATTATATCATATCTGTTGAGGGGTTTTTTTTGTTACTGAGTATATGGTCAATTTTAGAGAAGGTTCCATAAAGTACTGAGAAGAAGGTATATTCTTTTGTGTTTGGGTGAAATGTTCTATCAATGTCTGTTAAGTCAATTTGAGTTATGGCATCTGTTAGTTCTCTTATTTCTCTGCTAAGTTTCTGTCTGGTTGACCTGTCCATTGTGGAGAGTGGAGGGTTGAAGTCTCCTACTATTAGTGTGTGGGGTTTGATGTGCGATTTACGCTTTAGTAATGTGTCTTTTACTTATGTGGATGCTCTTGTATTTGGAGCATAAATGTTCAGGATTGAGACTTCATCTTGATGGATTTTTCCTGTGATGAATATGAGGTGTTCTTCTTCATCTCTTCTGTTTGATTTTAGTTTGAAGTCTATTTTGTTAGATATTAGGATAGCTACCCTTGCTTTTTTTATTGGGTCCATTTGATTGGAAAATCTTTTTCCATCCCTTTACTCTGAGGTAACATTTGTCTTCGAAGTTGAGTTGCATTTCTTGTATAAAGCAGAAGGATGCATCCTACTTTCATATCAATTCTGTTAGCCTGTGTCTCTTTATAGATGAATTGAATCCATTGATATTAAGAGATATTAATGACCAATGATTGTTAATTCCTGTTATTTTTGGTGGTAGTGTTTGTGTGTTTCTTTTCTTTGGGGTTTTCTGGTGTGAGATTATCTGTTACTTGTGTTTTTATGGGTACAGTTAGCTTTCTTGGGTTGGAGATTTTCCTTCTAGTACTTTCTATAAGGCTGAGTTTGTGAATAGGTATTGTTTAAATTTGTTTTTTTGTCATGGAATAGCTTGTTTTCTCTATCTATAGTGATTGAAAGCTTTGCTGGGTACAATAGTGTGGGCTTGCATCCATGGCCCTTTAATATCTGCAGCACGTCTGTCCAGGACCTTCTGGCTTTCATCATTTCCATTGAGAAGTCAGGTGTAATTCTGATAGGTCTACCTTTATATGTTACTTGACCTTTTTCCTTTGCAACTCTTAATAGTCTTTCTTTATTCTGTATGTTTTATGTTTTGATTATTATATGGGAGGAAACATTTTTGGTTCAATCTATTTGGTGTTCTGTAAACTGCTTGTACCTTCATAGGCATATCCTTCTTTAGGTTTGGAAAGTTTACTTCTATGATTTTGTTGAAGGTATTTTCTGTGCTTTTGAGTTGGAGTTCTCTTTCTTCTATCCCAATTATTCTTAGTTTTGTCTTTTCATGATGTCACAGAGTTCCTGGATGCTTAGTGTTAAGAATTTGTTGAATTTATCATTTTCTTTGACTGATGAATCAGTTTCCTCTATAGTATCTTCAACATTTGAGATTCTCTCTTTTATCGCTTACATTTTGTTCATTAGGCTTGCATTGGTAGTTCCTGTTTGTTTACCCAGATTTCCCATTTCCAGAATTACCTTGGTTTCTGTTTTCTTTATTGCTTTTATTTCAGTTTTCAAGACTTGAACTGTATCCTTCATCTGTCTGAATGCTTTTTCTTGGTTTTCATGATTTTCTTTAAGAGATTTATTGATTTCTTTTAATTTTTTGTTTGTCTTTTCCTCCATTTCTTTAAGGGAGTTTTCCATTTCCTCTTTAAGAGTCTCTATCATCTTCATAAAACTATATTTAAGATAGTTTTCCTCTGCTTCTTCTTGTTTAGGATGATCAGGTCTTCCTGTTGTATGACCACTGGATTCTGGCTTTACCATGTCGCTTTTTAGGTTGTTGGATGAATTCTTGTATTGGCACCTACCCATCTCTTCTTTCAAATGAGGCCGGCAGTGTCTTTGACTCTTGGTCCAGTCCTTCCAATTGCTATCCATGTCTTAGAGAGCTATTCTTAGCTATTCTTGCTATCTGAGTCTCAGGGAGCCACTGAGATCTCCCTGGCCCACTCTCTTGGTTAGCTCTGTGCAGTTGTAGCCTGTAGTTCAGAGTTCCTCTCTTGGTCAGCAGAATGCAGTTGAAGCCTGTGCTTCAGAGTTTCTCCAAGGTCTCAGGGGATGGGTAGGTTTGGGTGTGGATTGGGCCTTGTAGCTTACAGGGTCCAATCAATCATGGGGGGGAGGTGTTGGAGCAGCCTACCTGCAGGAAGCTGTTGAAGCTGAGGCAGATGGTAGAGGGACCCCAGGGGTTTTGCCCAGGTATGGAGACCCTAGAGAGTGGGATGCCCAGCTGGCTTGCTGATCACTCACCTCTTAGTCTGCTGTGTGCAGTTGCAGCCTGTGATTCAGAGTTCCTCTGAGTTTGCAGGGGATGGGTTGATTTGGGGACAGAGAGGGCCTTGTAGCTTACAGGTTCTGATTGATGGGGGGGGAGGTGTTGGAGCAGCCTACCATCAGGAAGCTTGCCTGCTGGCTGGCTACTCAAGCTGAGGCAGGTGGGGAAGGAGGCAGGAGAACTGCCCTGGTACTGAGGGCCTAGAGAGTGGGGTACCCAGCAGGCTGGCTGATCACTCACCTCTTGGTTTGCTTGTGCAGTTGCAGTGTGTGGTTCAGAGTTCCCACATCTTTCTTAAAAATAATGGATAAGATAATGGGTAATCTAGAGTAAACCCACTATTATTTATTACTATTGGGATGGACACAAAGGCACATTTAAAGAATAAACCATGTTATGGAGGAAGAGAGTTTTTAAGACCTCTTGTTTCCTTGTTTAATTGGAGTTATCACACAAGCTCTCAGAATTCTCCTCACACAGCTTCTTTCATGGACCATGCTCTGACAAATGATTTTTTCCTAAAATCAATGAAAGATAAGGAAAAATGTCAAAGTATATAAAAGTGCACTAATATGTAAAATATCAAAGCAGTCTCCACCTCTGTGTAAAATTTAAACTGCAGAAAATCAAGACATACGAAATGCCAGAAGGTAATAGTGGAAGAAATGGAAATATTTCCTTGTATAGACAAGAATCTAAGAAACACAATGTAGTACTGTCTAGAAACTAAATGAATATGAAATTCCATGATCTAGTCAAGTATTTAAAGAAGAAAGCTATAATGTAAAATTCAGGAAAGGAAAATCATAGTTCTGTAACACTAATGAAACTGAAAGAATGTAAAGCTATGGCCACAGTTCTGACATGCAAGATATTCAGGGTAGACAGTAATTCAGAAAGAAGGAAATTGATACAACTGGAACATTCTGAAATCAATAAAATAACATAAATATTTTTCTTATTCTTAATTTAACATAATAGTCTGATCATAAAAAATAACCAGTTTTGTGGTTATTCCTTGTAGATAAGTGAAATCAATTATACTAGGAGAGAATATTTGAAAATATTCTTTTTATATGGCACTTGTACTATCCATATATTTATGTAGTAAAGTTTTTTCAGCTGCATTTAACGAGTTCTAAATCTACATGGAAACCTCTCCATAAATGGGCCCCTGACAGTTTATTCAAACCCAAGCCATTAGCAATAAACATATCCACATGTGAGTAACAGGAAATGTACTCAGCAGACTATATTTATAGGTGTGTGTTTGTGTGTATATTGTGTAATAAAAGAGGTAGAGATAATGGACTTGAGAGCACGAATGAGGGAATATGGGAGAATTTAGAAGGGAGAAACAGGAGTAGAAATGTTATAAATTTGGAACTCATATATCAAAATGTCCAAAAATTCATTCAATTAAAATAGCTTAAGCCAAATACTAAAATTAACTATAATTGACATGAGAGGGAGAGGAGAGACTAAATTGTTCCATTAAAGCAAGAGAATGGAACAAAAATGGAGGATGGGTTAAAGGGGAGGGATGGGGGTGGGCCTTGGACTTCCAACAGGGCAGGGCACCATGCCCTCTTTCAAGGAAGAAGGGGGAGGGAGGAGGGGTGTGGGGTAGTGGGAGGGGACCGGGAGAAGGGGAAGAAAGGAAAAAAAATTATTTCTTTAATTATGTTCTTGAATGGAAAAAATAAAACAAAACAATGTATGGAAAAAAATAAATAAAAAAAATTCTGTTGCTTTGAAAAAAAAGAATACATTAAAACAACAAATTAAAATAGATGTAGAAGGTACTTAAATTAGGTTAATAACCACTTTTCATGGAAATGTTTTAAATTGGCCAATTAAATGATAGGAACTACTTCATCTATTCTAATGGTATCAGACATGAGTCCTTTTTGCTTTCACTTATTGAGAACTTGCTTCCTTTGAAATAATCTACTGAGTGAACAAAATACAACAAAACTAATGGCAGTCACAACAGAGGATTATAAAAAGCAAAGAAAATAATAAAGACTCACAAAAGAAATAATTAATATTACATTCTCAGGCCCCATATTATGCCAACCAATCTATTACTAGGAAAATCATCATCTAGCTGGGTAGTGGTGACACACACCTTTAATCCCATCACTTGGAAGTAAGAAGCAGGTGGATCTATGTGAGCTCCAGCCAGCCTGTTCTATAGAGAGAGTTCCAGAACAACCAAGGCTACACAGAGAGACCATGTCTTGAAAAGAAAAAAGAAATAATAAGTGTTTCCTTAAGGAACCTCATTAAAAATACTAATATAGGTATATTTATTAATAACAAGAGAAGGAATAATGACTATAGTACTGTGGTAATACAAAGAAGTTGGAGTAATTATATTAATTTTCAAAAGCCAACTTCAAATATAAAATCATCAATTTCCTTCACAATGACAGACTTTATCCTCAAGTACTTGAAATAAATAACAGCATTAAATTTTGTGAGGGGAAAAAATATTATAAATGTAAAGAAAATGGATGAATCTACTCTTGGAGACTTTATCACCTACCTAGGTGTAATTGACACATCTAAAGGAAGGGCATACTTGAACTAAGAAGAACAATTAAAGAAGTGAATGTAATAGACACTTTAAATTACTTTATCCAATAACAGAATAATACATACTCTTAAATTCACATGGGACATCATGAAAATTAACACATTATGGGTCAGAAAACCACATTAACAAATTTAAATAAATAAAATGTTATAAAATTCATCATTCATAATGGAATTAAAGTACAAATCAGTAGCAGAAAATTGATTTCTGATAGAATATGTATCAAAGTACTAAGACAAAATGAAAATATAAAAACAAAAGTGAAAATACCAGTTGGCAAAGCATTGGAACTTTAACATAAATTGTACTTAGAGACAAATTTATCATATTGAAATAATGTATCAAAAACAAGAAAGATATAAAATAATGAATACTCCAGTTTAGAAAACTAAAAAAATCCTGTTGCAATCATTACCAGGGCATCCTCTAACAAGACAACAATACCTGTGGGTAGGTAAAGCACATGGAACTGAACCACTCCAGAGATGGTGTCAGAAAAAAAAGCATCTTCTTTATTGCATGTGAACATCACTTGTACCATGGAAGCCTATCACCTTAGATTAGTTACCACAGTGTTTTGCATTCTGGGAATATCTAGAAGCACGGTGTGCCATGCTTATTTAAAAGTGCAATATGCCAGGTAGACTGAACGCCAGTCATGCCTGAACTTTTTCCTATAAATAGATAAATCAAATGAATCCAAAGTAACTTCGAAACAATTAATAAGTAATAATGTACTAGTTGGTGAAATTAAAAACAGAAATTTAGTTTAAATGAGGAACAGAAGAGAAAGCTGATCCTTTAACAAGATCAATGACATTTATAAGGCTTTCAGCAGGTTAAGAAAAAGAAAGAAGACATGTTTTACTAATACCAGAAACAGACTCATCATTACTGATCTCGTATATAATAACATGATCATAGAAAAGTATTCTAAACTATCATATATTTTTATATTCTATCTTGAAAGATGCACTTTAGCAAGTCTATAAAAAGAAAGACTAAATAATCTCAAAGGTGTATATAGTAGATTAAAGGAAATGAATATTTAATATGTAATTAGTATTCTTTCAAAATATATAATCCCAGGTCAAGATATACTCACAAGACAATGTTAAATGTGAAGGTAGAATTTACAGTGGTAATCTATAATCTCTTCAATAATATAGAAATCAAAGGACAGTCTAACATATTTAATGAGGTCTCTATTGGTCAGATATTAAAACAGTACCTTCACAATAAAAAAGAACTACATCTCAATGTCTCTATGAATGAAATACTAAATCTTCGATAATATATAAACATTTAATCTAGAAATTTAAAAATTATATTGATTGGGGAAAATGAACTTGTCTTTTCTAAAGTGACATGTTTTTCTATGGAAAAACAGATCAATGATTTCAAAACATGGTACTTAGTCTAATAAGACAAGATTTCAGAGTAAGAAATTAATATAAAATCAGTTGCTTTCCTCTGTTCTGTCAGTAAACCATTTTAATCTGAAATTTTAAAAATCTATTTTTACTTACATAAAAACATTGAGATACTTAATTCTAAACATAAGAATCTATAGAAAATAAACTACAAATCTATGATAAAACACCCAAGATTATATAAATGAAGTGAAATTTTGTGTTCATGAATAAAAAGTATTAGTTGCATTTTAATGTCAATTCTTCCTAACTTAAAGTGTAGATTCAATATAATCATGAAATATAAGTAAATTATTTTGTGCATATTCACAAACTGATTTTAATTATTTACATGAAAACCAGTTGTCAAAAATAGCCAACGCAATAGAAACGACTAACATAGTCAGTGAAGTGAGATTGTCATTCCTTGTGATTTATTTGACAAATAGATCAGAAATATAGAAGAGTACTCAGAAATGTACCTGAATAAGTTTCATCGGTTATTATTTATTGAAGGAAGAAACAAAGTAATGCAAAGAGTTGTTCTTTCAGCAAATGACACTGAACAAGTGGAACTCCCCATACAAAAATAAATCATTCTCTCTAAGATAAGACCATACAATCTTTACAAAAGCTAACTCAGGATGGATCACAGTTATAAACATAAATGCCAAAACCATGAAAATAACAGAATATAGAATCAAAAAAAATTTAGGAGTTGCCAGGCGGCAGTGAAGCACACCTTTAATCCCAGCACTCAGGAGGCAGAGGCCGACGGATCTCTGTGAGTTCGAGACCAGCCTGGTCTACAAGAGCTAGTTCCAAGACAGGCTCCAAAGCTACAGAGAAACCCTGTCTCGAAAAAACAGAAAAAAAATTAGGAGTCTTTGGATAGAGCAATATATTTTGGATACAATAACAAAGATATGATCACTAAAATAAAAAATTGATAAATTGGGGTTTATAAAACACATATCTGTTCTTGAACACACAACTAAGAGAATTATGAAGAAAATCCATGCTAACAACTGATAGAATATATACACAGCTCCATAACTCTACATTTTAAAACAATTAAAAAAGACAGAAACCTGAACAGAAACTTTATCTAAGAAACTGTACAGGTGGAAAATAAACTTATGAAAGTAATTTTTTTATTATATGTCATTAGAGACTTTTAAGTAAAAATGAAATGTCCTTATGCTACCATTAGAATATGCAAAATCCAAAACATAACCTGCTTACAGAATTATTAAGGAATGAAAAGACTTCATTACTGGAGTATGGAAAACCACACAATAACTTTAGAAGTCATTTTGGAACATCTTACAAACCAAATAAAAATTTTTCATGTTTGTACCAGTCAATATGAAACATCTACTAAAACAAACACAAACATATTTAAAACTTATGATAAATTTATTTATAATTACTAAATATTGAAACCAACCAAGATATACAGAAATAAGTAAATGTGTCAAACAACTATGATGATAAATGTTCTGGAATACTATAAGTAAAGATACATGACCTAGCTTTCCTTAAATAGACTTGATTGAGCTTTATATGCACAATTGTAAGTGAAAAACAAAGCATCTAAAAGGACTAAATAATGCATGAACGTGACTATATGACATTAGGAAAAAAGCAAAACTACAGAGACAGAACAAAGATCAGTAGTTACCAGAGGTTGTGTACAATAGAAAGCTTAAGAGAAAGCACAGTACATTTCTTGATGTATTGGAATTATTTTGATGATATTAAAACCATAGATACAAGATATTATGCATTTTGAATATCTGGTGAGATATAGTTAAAAAAGTGAATTCTAGTATAAACTGTGGAATTTGATGAATAATAATTTATAAGTAATGATATACTGATGGTAACAATATAATACATTAATGTAAGATACTGATAAGCTTAGTTGTTTGTGCAGGCATAATAGGGGTGCTGTACAGCAAATTTTTTTGCTTATCTTTTCTATAAACCTAAAACTGTTCCAAAGTAGTCTTTTAATGTTTTGAATTGAGATAGAATTCATCACTCCCCTTCTCTATATATGTGTATAAAAACATAAATACATAAAACATAAATATAATCTGTTTAGTCTGTTTAGTTGGTGGTATGTATGACTGCTCTACATTGGAAAAACAAACATGTGTTCACCATTAGGAGAAACAAATTATCCTTTAATAAATTAATTTTGTTTTAAAAAATTGTTATGTTTTGCTCCTATAAAATCGGGACAATAAAACCTTCCACAAAGCTTGTTGTAAAAAGCCATTATGTTGTGTTGTGTTTTGTTGTGTTAGAGATACAATTCCAGAGAAATTCATTTATGTGAGGCAATATTATGGTTAGTCATTTCTGTAGAGAAATACAAACTGTACTGTGGGGCTAAAGTGAAGGATGCATACAAAACCATAATGAAATCACAAAACTAGAAATGCAATAATCAAGTTCGTGGAAGGTGTGCTTTATTTTAGTGGCAGTAAGGAGTCTTTGGAAGTCTAGAAATTGGAGTGGAGGGATAACTGGAATGGCTTAGGAATATTAACTAGGAACATTGTAATTGTTATGGAAGGAACTGCTGGCTGATATCACTATAGAAATAGATTCTACAGAAATAAACAAACATGTCTTGGGACAAATTGATGTCATATTTAGAAGGACATTGAAGTTTTACTGAAATTTACACCCTTCATGGCTAGGAGCAGGTAATACATGTCTTTTAATAAAAAATGGTGGTAGTTGCTAGAATATTGAGGTATCATAGAAATGATGCTAATTATAGCTTGTATTATGTCCTTGTTAACTGGAATGAGAAAATTCATTTTCATTATTTTTAATCGGGTTTATTTTTATTACCATATGTGTATATCTTGCCTATGAATTTAATGAACCACATTGCTATAGTGTTATATACTATTTGATTTTAATTTAATGTTTCTAGCTTTAGCAAAGGGTTACCTTAAATCATTCAATATTGAAATATGCTTTTCATTTGTAACTGGCCTGTAATGTAAATATTAGCTTAGAGTTCAAGGAACTACAGTCAATTGATAATTATTTCAGATCAGGATCTAAAAGTGAGTCTTGTAAATCTTTTGTGGTTATTTGAAATATATGATGAATTGTATTTTAAAACTGTCAATTGACTGTTAAATTCTGTTTGCAGTTTGCATTTAGTTTGCATGTCGATTGAACTTTAAGTAAGCATATTTCTTAATGTGGCCAGATGGTGTCTGGGTGATGCTGGAATATCATTTGAAAATGAGAAAAGATTATTATACTCTTAAGGGAAGTATAACTTAAAGCATATTAAAGCTTTTCAATAATAAAGGAAGACATTGAGAGCAGCTTTTAATCTACAGTTTAATTTGTGACTAAAGCACTGTTCACATAAACAAGAATCAAATTCTAAAATGATTTTGGATTTATGGAGAATGTCTTTTAAGGTTATTGATGCTTGTTATATGGAAAATTAGGTAAAGGTTTTTAGGATAAAGGTGAATCCTAATTAATTATCATGTTATTAAATACTTTATCATGATACCTTGAAATATATGATTAGTAGAATATATAAACACATGTATTTGCAAATATTTCTTTTTGTTAATGAAAAGTCATTTGTCCCCTCCCTTTATAAATCTTTAGATAAGATTTAAAATGAGACAATCATGTTAACTTCCCTTCAGATATTTTTTGGAGTAATAAGTTTTTTTTCCTGTGTGTGTGTTTTCTTTTCTTTTTTTTAGAAAAGAAAAGAAACTATCTTTTTTTCATGTTACATACCAATCCCAGTTCCCACTCCCTCCCCTCCTCCCATTCCCTCGACTTTACCCCCTTACCCTACCCCTCATCCACTCCTCAGAGAGGGTAAGGCACATTGCTTTGAGGAAGGACCAAGGCCCTCCCTACTATATCTAGACTGAACAAGGTATCCCTCCAAGGAGAATGGTTTTTAAAAAGCAAGTACAAGCAGTAAGAATAAATTCTGGCTCCATTGCGAGTGGCCCAGTAGTCTGTACCAGCAAGACAACTGTCACCCACATTCAGAGGGTCTAGTTTAGTCATATGCTGGTTCCTTCCCTGACTGGCCTGAGTTGGTGATCTCCCATCAGCTCAGGTAAGGTGTTTTAGTAGGTGTCCCATCATGGTCTTGACCTCTTTGCTCATATTCTCACTCATCCCTCTCTTCGACTACACTTTGGGAGCTCAGTCCAGTGCTCCGCTGTGGATCTCTGCTTCTGTTTCCTAGGTTGCTGGATGAAGGCTCTGTGGTGACATTTAAGATAGTTATCAATCTGATGACAGGGCAAGGCCAGTTCAGGCACCCTATCCACTATTGCTTAGGGTCTTATCTGGGGTCATCCTTGTGGATTCCTGGGCGTTTCTCTAGTTCCAGGTTTCTTACTAGCCCCATAATGGCTCCCTCAATCAAGATATTTCTTTCCTTGTTCTCCATCTCTGTCCTTTTCCCATCTTGACTATCTCTTTCCCTCAAGTTCTCCCCCATTGCCTTATCCCCTTTCTCTCATTCCGCCTTCACTTCCCCCACCCCCACCCCTATGCCCGCAATTTTGTAAGGAGAGCTTGTCCCAGACCCAGAAAGGTAAACATGATATGTACTCACTCATAAGTGGATACTAGCTATAAAGGAAAGGATAATGAACCTATATCCACAACCCTAGATAAGCTAAGTAACAAGGTAAACCCTAAGAGAAACATATATAGATCCCCCTGGGAAGGGGAAATAGGCAAGTAATTTTGTATGACTGACTGGAAAATTCTACCTTAAGAATTTCCACATATAAGAGAGATCATGTGATCTTTATTTATCTAGTTTATTTCACTGAACATAATACTCTCCAGAATTGTAAGTATTGGAGGAGATGAATATATTGAGTGTTTGTTGTCCACATTAAATATGTCATTGTAATTTGACTTTGTAGCCATAATTATATAAATATGTTTATGTATCAATCTATAGTAAAATGCTTAAAATGTAATTGCAGAAACAATAACTTCCAAATATTGTTGTAGATTAATAGAAATGTGTTAAAAAGAAATTATAAATTGAAATAAAGACTTAATCTTACTATTCATTTGAGAAAAAAATAATTGCTTATACTAGGGAAGGCCCTTTTGAAGTCGATGTTGTTAGTCTAATGCTGAGACTTCTCTGATAACTTAATAATCCTAAGAAAAATCTTCTATACCTGATATATTCATCTACTAAATTCTTTCTAACATATATTTAAATGTTGAATGTTGTAAGTCTATACTGCTAGGGACTGTTAATGTATCTTATCTGGTATATAGTCACAACGAGTCTTTTTTTCCCCCTTTTCTTTTGACTTTCAAATATAATTTAAATTTCTAGGCTTCTTTTAGCCCTTGAGCAGCTCTAGTGACTGCATTTTATGGCTGTCTTTAACAGAAACACTGAGGGGCAGGTGTATTTATTATTTAGGATGTTTTTAAAATTGCAATATTCACTTAAATATGGCAAGAGCCTCCAATTGTGTGTGTTTACTGCCGTATGCTCTCAGTGTACTTCCTAATAGGTTTAAATGAACCATCAGACCCAAATTCAGAAGAGAGACCTCAGGTAACTCACCACTTCTTACTTACAACCTCTAATCAAGTTGAATTTCATTTTAAAATTTTAGGTGAAACACACGTATGCACAGAGTGGGAGAAAATGGTTTCCTAAATCACATGTTTGAATGATAGTATTATCACTAGTAATATTTTGTAAATTAGATATCAGTGTCTTCTGAAAACACTTTTTCTTGCTTCCTTTTTGTTATGAAATAAGAAAAAAATGAAAGGGTGTCAGAGAGGAAAAACTAGATATTAGTATTTTGTTATAGTAAGTAGGATCAGTATGAGTCCTGTCCATAATAATCTTTCCATAGCTCATAAAATTGTTTTAAAAAACGTAATGATATTTTAGAATATATGTTAAAGAATATTATTTTCTGAGTTTTGTCCAAAATAGGAAGACTGTAATGTAATTTGTAAATACATTTTTTGTAAATAAAATGCTAATATCCACATAGTTAGTCTAACTATATCTTGCATCTGTTCAATGATGGTTTTAAACTCTGCCAACATGAGAATCAGTCCATAAGCAACTATTTTAGTTTGTAACATTTTACCTAATGATATGTATGACTATCACAAGTAGAATGCATAATACTGAGTTATTATTTAAGATATCTGAAACATATGAACATTATTTCGATTTGCAGTAGAAAGCATTAAAATTCCACGAATATTTAACATGTTATTAAAATGGAAAGGAGTTTTTTTATTTTAGCATAATATTTATTCTT
The DNA here is from genome assembly GCA_004026605.1 of Ondatra zibethicus. Lineage (NCBI taxonomy): Eukaryota > Metazoa > Chordata > Mammalia > Rodentia > Cricetidae > Ondatra > Ondatra zibethicus. The sequence continues at coordinate 2,994 of PVIU01027468.1, read as the reverse complement.
TACTAACAAAGATTTCAAATTGTAAGCATTGCTTTTATTAAAGTATTATTTTCTTTAATAATATGAATCTTGGGTAATATGTATCTTGCCTTATTAACTTACCTAATAAATCTGTTAAAGAAAGTGAACTAATAGAAAATATGTGAACATAGAGAGATTTTTGAGATATTTTAAGCATTGTAAAATCCTACTGATACAAATGGTGGCCCAAAATGTTACTACCATATACTAAAACAACTATAAAATTCTAATAATAGTGCATGAAGATGCTTTAGAAAACCTTCCTAGTGTCATAATGTAACAACTTTAATGAACACTGTCTCTTTTAGGTCTGGATCTGCCATTTATGATGATGCCTCATCCCCTACTTCCAGTCAGCTTACCTCCTGCATCAGTTGCCATGGCAATGAATCAGATGAATCATCTCAATACTATTGCCAACATGGCTGCTGCAGCTCAGATTCACAGTCCCCTCTCCAGAGCTGGTGCCTCTGTTATAAAGGTAGGAATCATTATTCTGAAGAAGACAAAGGTATTGATTATATACAAGCTTTGATAAATATCAGCAGTACCACTAAATGGTCAGTTATAACACATAGATTATAGACTCCACTACTGTGCAGTGTTTTTTAAATTGGTTTCTTAATAGGCCTGCCATGTTCTGCTATTGTTTGGGTTTGTTTTCTTTCTACTGACACAAATCTCTCTTTTATTCAAGTCTTGTATTTTGAAATCAAATGCACAGTGTATAGGATATGCAGCCAATGTAATCACAGGACAGAGGATTATGTAATACACGTTCTCATTTCTGGGATGAGACTATGCAAAACCACTGTACAATTTTTTTAAGTCTGAGAAAAAATTGTAAGGTATTCTTCACTGTACTGTAGTTATAGTCAGACAGGGTTTGGTCGCAATTCTAGTTTGCCACTGATTGATTGAATGACCTGAATTATGATACTTCACACTCCTAAATGTATTTCTTCAATTGTAAACTGAAAATCACAGTAATTTTCTATCCTTTTTATCCATTGGATAGATAGAGATAATATGAAAAATATTTGTTAAAATAAATAGAGCATGGCTGGGTAAATGGCTCAGTTGATAATGTGCTACCCCCCAAGCATGAAGACCTTAGTTCGGATAAGCAATACCACATAAAATAGCCAGCCATTGTCATGTAGCTTTGTAACCAAGCTCTGATAGGGTGAAGATAGCCACATCTAAGGAGCATGGTGTCTGATCATTCTAGCCTATCAGTGAGCACCTTATTCTGTGAGACACTGTTACAGAATGTAACGGGAGAGAAACGGTGAAAGACAATTGATCACATGCCCTGAGCTACACTGGCAAATGCACATATGTGCTTGCACATGTACAAATGCATATGCAACTGTGCAAGCAGACTATATATGTATATGGATATATATATATATATATATATATATATATATATATACATACGTACATACATAAAATGAAAAGCCCAACAAACATTAAGAAGTTATAATAATTTGTTAAACAGTCAAAATCACATTTCACAATTTTTCAAAAGTTTGTGGGAACTAGGTGATGAGAAACAAATCATATGTTATAATTACTACTGTTTCCTATTATTTTGACTCATCCTTTGTTCTTCTATTTCAGATAGCAAATAAACTATACATTCCAATATGTATTTTCTCTTGATGAGGAGATGATATAAGAGGATACAGGATGGTCAAAACAAGAGTCAATTAGTCCAGCCCATTAATTAGTTCCTTCTCTTCATTTATTTAACAAATATTGTATCTCAAATATATATTGATCAGTAAAGGAAAGGGATAAGATATTCTCTCAAGCATACAAGAATTCACAGCCTAAATATGAGGTAAATGAGTACTAAAATTAACTTTTATCAAGACAAACTAATGGATAATATTTGAAAATAGCCAAATATTAGAGAAATTCAGAGGAGAGATAGATGAGATCAAACTTGGAGAAAAGGTCATATGATGTCAGGAAATCATTACAGTTGATGGACTTCAACTTGGAAAGTGATCATTTTTATAAAGTCTGATATATTTCAGTCAAATTGAAGTCTGTTTACTGTATGTAGCTCTGAATGCATTGATTGCCCTATTTGTTTGAATTTTTTCACATAGTTTTATCTGAGAATTACAGTTGTTTTTGTAAACAAAATGCCCAAAGACGTTACTTAAACAATTGAATAAATTTCTATTATTTTGAAACTGTATAGCTACCAATAAGAAACAACGTCACACAAAGTTAGGAAATTCTATTAAAATATAGAAAGTTAGTAATATGGTACCCAAGTGTAAGAAGGTATATTTTGAACTTTCATCTTTATTTTAAAAGAAATTCCTTGGAAAGAGCTTGTTTTTGTGAAACACACTTTTAAAGTTCAATCTGTTATATTGTGTGGGCATTGGGCAAACATACATATTGAGAAGTTTTATTATAATAATACTTGAGGATATAGAAACTATTAGAATAAAGCCACATTTTTCATTTATATTCATAGAATAATTTCAGCTAGAAGTTTAACCAAACATACTTAAATAAATGTTCCTCATTGTTTTACAAAATGTCTGAATTAAATTCATCATTTGTCAAAACTATACATAATCACAAATATTAACATTTAGTATATGGAAATAAATGTTTTAAGTATGAAATTTGGCTTCTTTATGATAAATTTACTTTATTTTCAGTAATGTATCAGTAATGTATCAGCTTCCTTCATAAAAACCTCTTGGTTTATTAACTAATAGAATCAATTTAAAATACAGATAAATATCAACATTTGATATGTAAAATGAGGGAATAAGATAAGTTTCAAAAAGCCAGTGAACTTAATTTTACTCAATTCATGAAAATTCACAAAATACTTGCCGAACTGCATATATTAATTTCCAGTTTATTCTCATCTCTATGTTTACGATCTTAAGTTAATATGCTGTAATTGTCTCCAATTTTCAAGTTTCTTAAAAT
>PVIU01027467.1:0-20460 GCA_004026605.1 Ondatra zibethicus | reverse complement strand
GCAACAATATACCCATATACAATAGTTCCCAACTCTCTCGACTCTCATATACTGCTGCTTCTTCCCTGATGATCCCTGAGTAAAGGCAGCTTTCTTAAACAGAGCATGAAATGATATTTGGAGGAAGGTAGGATGTTCTAAGCAAAAGTCCAAAGAAAATAAACTAACATGAGGGTAATAAGCAAGTTCATAAACAATGAAGCACATAAATAACCCTACAGAATAAATTAAGACAAACACAGCTGGCTCACTTTAAAGTTTCAAGATTCCTAACAAGAGTGCCAAGCGATTGATAATCAATCAACAGAAACAAGTTTACATGAATGTTGAAACCAGCTTCAATTTAAGTGACAAAACATAATTTAGCAATAGAGCAGGTACAGAAAAAGCTTTATAAAAAAGTTTATTTGGTAAAACAATTCATGAAAACCTGAGATAATGGAACATTTAGCATGGCTGTACTGGGGCTGAGGTATAGCCTTTGCCTAGTTATATCATGAGCATGGAGTCTCCACAAAACAGGATTCGGACCCTCATAGAAGGACCTCAAGGAACATACCATACCAGACTTGAGAGATGAAGACTGGGAAAGGAAATTTCATGCAATACACATTCACTCTTTCCCAAAGAGACTCTAATGCCTCGGTGCGATGGTTGGAGAGCTAGCATGAGGAACAAATAGGATGAGCTTAAAGTTCCAATGTCTATGATTACTTTTTGGGAAATCAAAACTTGGATTTCCTAGCACATGGAAGATAAGGTTGAGGTGGTTCTGGAAGGTCTGCCACAGAAAGGGGAGTGTAAAATAACACTGTCTCCACACATCACTGTTACCTGACTCAAACTGTACAAATACCAAGTGACAGCAGAAACAAATTAAACCAAGGCACTAATTAAAGATGTGAGCATGCAAAACAAAGGGAGATAAGAATTTGAAGTACAAATTAAAGTTTCAAGAGCCTTAAAATCTCTTCGCCTTCAACTGATATTCACAAAAAGCCTCGTTTCGGGATAGAATCATATCTGCATATGAAAGCTTTGTTTCAAAAATCAAGTACAAAACTGAATATGCCCAAAAGTAACCTCTGAAATCAGCCATTTGCAGACTAAATACAGTAAGCGCAATCCACTGTGTAGTAACAAGTCACTACTAAGACAAAGAAGGAAAATGCAGCCAAAGACAAAGAAAAAATTATGACCACTGAAGTTAGTAAAAAGACTATAGATGTTGAGGGTTATTCTAATAGACTTAAAATGACAAAGATAAATCTGTTAAGTAATCCACAAAATAAAATAACCTCCCCCAAAATGAACTAAATTCTGGAAAAGAAATATAATATGTTATTTATTGTCATTAGTTAAAATAAAAAACACAAAAATGCAACAGAAGAACAGAGTTAATAAATCTGAAACAGAAATAATGAAGTTGATCCTCCCTGAAATACACAGAAGGAGGTAAAAGTGATTAAATAACCAAAAAGTAAAGGATCCATGACTTGACCCTTAAATACAGATGTTTGTAACAACAGCTGAAAAAGTCATCAAATTGAGATGTAAATATTGTTTGTAACAACAACCAAATTTCATGAATATTTGTCACAGATAAATCCATATTCACCAAATATAAATAAAAAATAATATAACCTTGTTTTAAAATTATGGACTTGGGTGCATAGAATTACAGATAATATTCCTTTGCCATAAGACCAAATTGAAATTACAGAGTTACCGTACAGATGGTGAAGTAAATAGTAAAGTTACTGGAAGGGTGGGTTGTTGTTGATAGATGTGTGAGTCTACAAAACCAAATTTAAAAACTAGATTGCCTATAAGATACCAATAGCAAATTGTTGCTCTAAGGTAGCGAATTGAACTCATGATGCATTTTAAACAGCTTTTAAAACAGCATTTTTGGCATAGATTAACCATTTTGGTATGGTTTAGATACTAAATTGTCCTTTTTTCTGTGAGAGACAGACTATATTAATAAGGATTAAAGGTTTATCTAATAATGATAAAAATCATATGCAGTATAAACATTCAGAGACTATCATTGGAAATGTCTATGATGGTGAACAATGGAGAAGTCTTATTACACAGTTTTAGAGTAAAGGCTTACTACCATATTCAAGTCAACATAATAATTTAAACTCCTCTCCTACTCTCTCACTAACACACACACACACGCACGCACACACACACACATACTATATATATGTAATATATATATATTCAATAAATTTTAAGGTATGTGAATGTTGGAAAGAATTAATTTATTATTCTTGTTGATATTTAAATTGCCCTAATCTTGATGATCAGAGCATTATCAAATGAACATCTATGTTATTTCAAATAAATACATGGTGTACTTAAGGTTATAACTCTTAAAGAAAAATGATTATTTAGTGTATCATATTTATTATAACTGCAAAAATTTATGAATTAAAGGATTAGTAACTGCCAGTCCATGACGATCTCAGTTTCATATACTTTAGTACAAAAGAAGTAATCATAAAAGTTTGTGATTTAAAATTGCACACTAATTTTGCTGTCTTATTTTATTATCATTCTTTAGATGCCAGTGTGTTTTTTGATGAGAGACAGAAAAGGTGTGGACTTAGAATGGAGGGGAGGTGTGGAGATGATCTCAGGGGAGTTGGAAGATGAAAAATTATAATCAGAATGTATTAAGAAAAGTTAATCTTTTTTGTTTTTTTTTTTGTGACAGGGTTTCTCTGTGTAGCATTGGATCCTGTATCCTGGGCTACACCTGACTCTAACTCAGATCTGCCCATCTCTGCCTCCTGAGTGTTGAGATTAAAGGCGTGTGCCACCAACACACAGTAAGAAAATCAATCTATTTTTTTTAAAGAAAGCAAAAAGTAAAAATTACACATTTTATTTTACTAAATAAAATTCCATACGTTAATATAGAGAACTAATATTAGTCTTAATTCAGAAATTAATTATGCAGAATTGTTTGAGATTGACTAATTTATTGTTTCATAACTATTTTTATATGACTTAGAAAAAAACAAAAAATATTATTTATTATTTTCCAGTATAGTATGAATTCATTTATTTTTATAAGGTAAGTGCATGTTGTTTAACATTAAGGAAAATTAAAAACACTGTCATCATTGAGTTTCATATATATTTTTCTAAATATACTCATATGTATGCTATGTATCTTAAAGTCTAAGAGGTCTAGACAGAGATAATATTGTTGAATATTTGCATTATATTGGTTTAAATTCTTGAATAATTAATGACCTTAAAGAATTGTGAACCAAGTTAACTAATATATAATGCCCTTTCCAATCCATAACACGTTGAGCTAAACATAATGTTGTTTGTTCTTCATTAAGGCTACATAAAACAAATTACGTATTCTACCATTCTGGAAATTTTAATTAAAAAAATATTTCACATAGTCCCAAATTTTATTTATTTTAGTCAGACATTTTTTATAGCACTGAACACACACACATACACATATACACACATATGCATGTGTGCTCTCTCTCTCTCTCTCACACACACACACACACACACACTCCACTTTAAATTAGTATTCACATTAAGCATATGATGTTATAGGCTATCTAGGTATCTATTGCTGGGATGCACCACCAGGAACAAAAATCAGAAGGGGAGTTTCACCTACACTTTCAGTCCATCAAAGAAAGAAGTCAGGGCAGGAATCAAGCCAGGAACCTGGAGGCAAGACCTGAATTGGTGGTCATGAGGGATGCTGTTTATTGGCTAGCTCCTCATGACTTGCTCTGCCTGCTTTCTTACAGAACTCAGGATTACCTGTTCAGGAGAAGACACCATCCATCATGATCTGTGCCTTCCCACATCAACCACCAATCAAGAAAATGCACCTCAGACTTGTCAATTGGCCAATTTTGTGGCAGCATTTTCCCAACTGAGAGTCCGTCTTTCTAAATGAATTAACAGGGCACACAGAATCAAATGAGCAGAGTTTATAGAGGCTCACAGAGAATGAGCAGCAATTAGAGCGTATGCATGGGTCTTTGCTTGGTCCTCTGCACATTGATATGTTGTTCCTTTAGGGTTTTTGTGGCACTGCTAACAGTGGGAGTGGAGGAGGCTCTGTCTTTTCTGCCTGCTATTGGGACTTTTTTCTTCCTACTGGGTTGTTTATTTGAGCCTTCATTTGAGGGTTTGTGCCTGGTCCTACCATATCCTGTTAAGCAATGGCAATGTCAGTTCATAGCCCAGGGAGGTCACCTCTTTTCAGAAGGAAAATGGAGGAGTGAATCTGGGAGAAAAGAGGAGATGTGGGGGAGGGATGAGGAAAAGATGAGGGAGGTGAAACTGTGGTCAGAATGTGTTGTATGAGAGAAGAATAAGAGAAAGAAAGAGAGATATAAGCAGAGAGAGACAGAGAAAGGCAGACACACAAAGAAAAAGAGAGAGAAAGGAAAAGAAATAAATTTTTATTGGAACAGGATGTTATAAATCCCTGAAAAACAATTCTGTGATATTAAGTAGACATACAGAATATACACCATGAATTACTGTATCAATAATAAAATTATTATATTATCAAACATGCTTTAACTTCTAAATCTTTACTATAGCATAATATAAGAGTTCTAAATATGTTATGAATTGTTCTTATCTGAAGACTAAGGAAAGAGAGTATATATGTCTTCAAGAATATATAAAGTGTGCTATGAACACATTGGGCATCTTAGTGTGAGGGAGATTCATCTAAAAGGATAAGTTAAATTTATTTATTGATTTAGGATCATGAGATAGAACCTTTGGAATTTAATAAACACTAGAGAAATCTTCCAAAGGTAGAAGACAATTATACCATTAAATTGTTTGCATTTTCTACCAATTAATAGTTATAAAGTAGTTAACTTTAATTTAAAAAAAATAAATCTATCTTATTTTAGTATGGCATGAGAAAAATTATATAAGTGTAGTTTTGCTACATGTTTTAAATAGTTTCTTTGACAAACAATTTGTCTTATTTAGAAATAAATGACATTTCAAATGTTGTTGTCCATTAGGATACCATCAAAGTATTTTGAGTAATCTTCAAAATATCATTACCCCCTTAAATGCCTTATTGTTTTTGTCCTCAGTAGTGCAATAGATTTGTTTAACTATATTACCACAATACTTTTAAAGTAATTATTGTAGTGAAATATCTAATAACAATATCTAAAGATTTGTCATTGTTTTGCATTTGTTGTTTCTTTTTTGTAAATTTTAAATATGCTGTTAGAGATGCAATAAGCCTTATGCACGCTTTCTCTTCTTCTATATTCAACACAAAGAAAAAGAATTCAATTTATACTTAGTAGAACAAAAACTTACAGCAAAGTGATTTGTCAAAAGAAAGAAACACCAGAAAATATATTATAAGAAATGGACACCTGGTTCTACTTTGGCCAAAGGCATGCATTTTTATAGCTAGGACGTTTTAAATAGCGTTTAATACCTAAAATTATTATAGTCAATTATAATTGCTTTTTCAATAGGCTTTAAAAGATAGTTTCTCTTATTGAAATAGACATAAATATATATTTAAAAATTCCCTAAAGTTATATTAAATGAAGTGACTAAAGAAGTCATTTTTAAGCAAGAGACAACATTCCTCTGTAGACAGAATTAATGTGGTTATGAATTTCTATGGAACTTATTATCTTGTCACAAACTTTAATTGAATTCTTCCTAAAACTTTTTATTAGATATATTATTTTCAGACATGTAAATGTAATTCTGGCTCTTAAACTGGATTCTATGAACTTTAATCATTTCCTAAAAGATTCTTAATTTTGAAGTTCAGGAAACTAGATTTTTTACTCTAGCATAGAGTGGCATTCTGATATATACTTAGATGTTATATACTTCCAATTTCAGTGTAAATAATATATGCCATTCCATTTTCAATAAATAAATTTTTATACTTATTTATTGAAAAAATGGCCTTATTCTATTGTTTTTTATGTTTATGAATGATGTAGGAGGATGAAGAACAATATGCATTAGATTTGGTTTTGTGTAAACTATATTTGCTTTATTTTAAGAATCACAATGTGACTAATTTATTAATATAGCACTTCTTCAAATTTATATGTTTATTTGAATTTACCACAAATATTTATCAGGAACACATTAAAATAATTATGAAATATTTTAATATAAATAATTTTCCCCTTTAAAGAATATCCATCTGTTATTAGAAACAGATTCAAATAAGATTGTGAAATGAAATGATGAATCAAAAGTCCCATATGATGTTTGTAAATTATTAGAGTTGTGTGGTGAACTCTAACATACAAGTACAAGCTAGAATTTATACCTTTGGATGAGCAAGAAAATGTCTAAAAACTGAATGCATTGCTGTGGATCTCTGCATCTGCTTCCATCAGTTACTGGATAAAAGGAATTTCCCTAGCACCAGGTTTCTCCCTAACCCCACAATGTCTCCCTCTATCAAGATATCTCTTTCCTGGTCTCCCGCTTTGGTCCTCCTCCCCCAATTCAACCATCGTGTATTCTATTCTAATATGGGATACAATTCTGTATGCTGTGAATATGTTTTAATACCATTGGACTATAAAGAAAAGCTGTTTTTGCCTACAGCAGGGTAGGATATATAGCTAGGTGGGAAATACAAGCAGAGTGACAGAGAGAAAGAAGGCAGAGTCAGGTAGACGCCAGAAGACTGGGGAATTAAGATGTGAGGTAACAAGCAACGGGCATTTTGGTAAAATATAGAATAATAAAAATGGATAATTTAAATTGTAAGAGCTAGGTAATAATAAGCCTGCACTAATAGGCCAAACAGTATGTAATTAACATTAAGCCTCAAAGTGGTTATATGGAAACTGGCAGGCATGAAAGAAACCTCCAGTTATACTCTTCCCTCATGTTCTCCTCCCCCTCCCTTCACCCCTGCCTCTCTTCCTTCCCTGTGCTCCCAATTTATTCAGTAGACTTTTTTTTAATTTCCCCTTCCAAGGGGGTTCCATGCATGTCTATCTTAGGATCCTCCTTGTTACTTAACTTCCCAGGGGTTGTGGATTGAAGCCTGGTTAGTCTTTTCTTTATTTCCAATATCCACTCATGAGTGGGTACATACCATGTTTGTATTTTTGGGCCTGGGATCCACAGATAAGCATTGGACCAAGTCGAGCCAGAGAGAGGGAGGAGGGATTATATGAGCAAAAGTTTCAAGATCATGATGGGAAAACCACAAAGACAGCTGACCCAAACTAGTGGGTGCTCACTGACTCTGGGCTGACAGCTGGGCAATCTGCATAGGAACAAACTAGATCCTCTGAACGTAGGTGATAGCTCTGTGGCTTGGGAAGTCTGTGAGGCCACTGGCAATGGTCTCAGGATTTATCCCTAGTGTGTGATTGGCTTTTTGGAGCCCATTCCCTATAAATGGATGCCTTGCTAAGCCTTGATACAATGGTGAAGGCCTTGACCCTGCCTTAAGTTGATACGCCAGACTTTGTTGACTCCCCATGGGATGCCTTACCTTCTCTGAGGAGTGGATGGGAGTGGTGGGGAGGCAGCAGGAGGAGATGAGGGAGGAGGAACTATGGTTGGTATGTAAAATGAAAAACCTATTAAGTAAAAAGCAATGCAAACATGAAACCTGATAAAACGGAGTTAACAAATTTCTAACAGTGTTAAATAATTCTGAAAGCACAATCTTATAAAACCAAGCTATGTTTATTTTCACAAAATATCCATTTTTATAATTTAAGATTTTAAGGTAATAAACTTTCCATTTCCATCAAAAATTATATTATGCATGAGATATTCATGAAATATAATTCTAATATTAAAAGGATAAATATCCGTGACTATTGAAGTGATTAAAAATACAAGGCTTCCACTTCTTTTGAAGATTGCTGTCCATTTTATTATATACCATATGTGTAATCTAGGATACCATTTATAGTATAATAATTTATTTAATAACTTACAGAATAAACTTTAATAAAATTACTGATTACTAATTTTTCAATGTCTATTAATTCAGTATTTTCTTTGTGAAAGTTAGTTGGTTCCTGATTGTTCTGTGTTTTCTTCTTGCTGCTCTCTACTTCTGAATGCTCTAACAAAGTCTTTGCCTTTACTTGGTTGTGTCTCCCAATGAAAAAAAATAGTTTCAGTAGCCTGTGAGTCCAGCTCACATAACTACCCCTCAAAGTTGAGGGTTGAGGTCACAGTATTGGTGTAGGAGGTAATTCTGTCTTTGTGTTGCTTTCATGGTTAATAAAGAAACTGCTTTGGGCCTGCTGATAGGGCAGAACTCAGGTAGGTGGGAAAATTAAACAGAAAGCTGGTAGGAAGAAGGCAGAGTCAGAGAGCCTCCATAGATACGCTGGGGACAGACGCTGGGAATTTTACCTGGTAAGCCACTGGGACTTGGCGATACACATATTAATAGAAATAAGTTAAATTAAGATGTAAGAATTAGCCAGTAAGAAACTAGAGCTAATGGACAAAGCAGTCAGTATTTAATTAATACAGTTTCTGCGTGGTTATTTGGGACTAAGCTAGCTGGGTGGCCTGGATGAACAAGCGGGCCCTTCCTCCTGCATCACAGCATAGCAAAGGGAAATTAGAAGCTTTCTTCACTGAATGAATTCACACATACGCTGTTTGAATCATGCTCTTTATTCTCCTGCTTTAATTCTAATTTTTTGCCTTAATTGTCTATAATTTCTTAGCTATAATTCTCTGTCCAATTCTAATTCCAATTCCAATTCTCTGTTACAAATCTCTGTTCCAATTCATTTTCGTTCAAATTATTTTACATTGTTTCTTCTTCCTCCTCCTCCTGCTCCTCCTGCTCCTCGTCCTCTTCTTCTTCTTCTTCTTCTTCTTCTTCTTCTTCTTCTTCTTCTTCTTCTTCTTCTTCTTCTTCTTCTTCTTCTTCTTCTTCTTCTTCTTCTTCTTCCACACACATACACGCACACACACACACTATATACTTTATATAATGTATATATATACATTAATAACCTGTTAGCTAAAAAAACTACAAGGCAAAGACGTGGTCAGCTTAAGTGGTGACTGACAACACCTGTGGGTTGCCAAAGTTTGGCTTATGTCTTAAAGGGACAACTACAAAGCTTACAAAAAGAGATCCAAGGAAGAGGCAAAGAATACACGTATTATTTTATATTTCTTAAGTTTATATTTCTTAATAATATCTGGACATGGTTATTCAGTAAACAGTCTTTTATTATCACCTGAATCTGAGGACCTAAACAAAAAGTTACTATACTGAGCTAAATTCTTGCATCAAAATTGTATAAAGTATTAATTGCTATTTTGAGTCAGATTAGGGAGATGCCAGTAAAGAAAGCTTAGAGCAGCATAGGTGATCTCTTGAAGGACTATGCTATAACAAGGCCAGACATCTGAAATATTGTTCTATAAAAGTTGTCCTCCTGTGATCTTTTCTCAAGGACATTCTGTCTGATAAATTTGCCCTGTCAGTCAGGCTAAGGCCACAGTACACATAGTAAAAATATATTTAGTTCTGAAGCATAATTCAGTACATTTCTTTTCATTAAAATTGTACAACTAAATGAGAAGTAATCTTTCTGACCACCCACAAATATATGAGCCCACAGGACTAAGGTGTGGTCATGAAATTACATGTACACATCACGTTAAAATACATGGTAATGGAAAATATCATTGCTGTTATTGCACAAGTTAAATTACAGATAAAAGCAACAGATTACAATGTGAGTGGCCCTGCAATCCTTTCCTGGCAAGGATCGTCCAAGAGAGAACCATTTGTCTAGTGGGTTGACATCTGAATTATCAATTGCTATAAGCTTTCACTGCATCATGGCCCACAAGAGCTCATGGCAATTGCTCCTGACAAATAGTCTTCCGTGCATTATACCATAGTAGATCTCACTAATGTCAGATCCTCTGGTGATGGCTCTTTCAACTCCCTCCATCTCTCCTCTCGTTCCTGGGATTGTTTGTTGCCCCCTTTGATATTGCTACATTCATTTTTTTTCACGGACATTCAGTTACTATGGTAAGCATTTTGTGACCCTATGTACTAAAATCAAAAAATACCACTATGTTGGTGTTAGGAAAAGCAAAAGGGTCTTTTTTTTGTTACTTTTTTTTTATGACAAAGGATGGAAAAAATAGTTGTTCAGCTGCTTTCTGCTTTTGTAATGATGAGAATGGTCAATTATCCTATTACTCCTTTTTTTCCTCCCAAAGATAAGGTTTCATTTCCTCCTATCTCTATTCACACACCTGTTAATAACGTTGATCGCTTTCCAAAAGCTCTGTCATCTCAAGATCATAAATCAATAAGTCGATTTAATTTCTCCTTGTAGGTGTCCCTGGCATGAAGTAATTCAAATGTGTTAATAGCATTCTTTAGCTATTCATGAAGACATATATATTCTTTCCATTTTCTTTCTGAGACAAAAATATTTCACAAAGTTTTGAGGACTTGATTTATAGCATTTAAAGAATAAACTCTTGTAGGAAGGCATATTATTTAAAAACTTTTTATTAGGAAGCATCTTTAAAATGTTAAGGGACTTTATTATGACACTTTGCATCTCTAGAGTCATGAAATGTATATAAACACATATGATGCTGGCTATTTCTATTTCCAGAGGTGTTCATCATCAGAAAAACAGGTTCAAATTAAACAAAATAAATGTATGTAATGTGTCTAAAAGCAGCATTTGGAACACAATACTTACATGATATAAGCTAGTCCTGTAATTGCTGCTATAATGTGGCAATTACCTTTGCTGTCAACCATAGGTATGTCATGGAATCAACACATAATAGAATAAGAAAAATTATCATTTTAATTCTTGCACCCTAAGACATAGTCTGATATTATAAATGATATTTTATGTTGTTTTTTATCTATAAAATTGAGAAATATAACAGACATTTTTTTTAAAAATTAAAAGATATAATTAGAATAATAGTTGGAAAAAATTTGTTAACTGTCATGCCATTCATGATATTAATAACAATTCCATAATCTCCATGAAGAAATAGTCCGTTATTCTCTATAAAAACCCTAAGTTACTTCAAGTACCATTTACAAAATGATGCCTAAAGTTAACATTAAAATATAAAGAATATTATGAATAATATAGAATAAAACCTGAGAATGTTAAATAACAAAAACCTTATATATGATGCTTCCCCTAATAAATATTCTTACTAACCTTTCTTTTCTCTTAATTTTCTTTAAACACGGAATGTATTAATTCTTCACATTGCTTTGGCTTTTCTTTCACAATAGTCATGGGCTGGGAATGGTGGTACATGCCTGTTTTCTCACATCTTTGGAGGCAGAAGTGGAAAATCTCTTTGTGGTCCTTGCCAGCCTTTTTTACATAGTGAGTTCTAGTCCACACAAGGCTAAAAACTGAGACTCTATCTCAAAGAAGTTGGTACTCTCTAACATGTCCATAGTTATCATAAGCATTTAGTCATAATAATGGTGCCTTTGTTTCAAATTCAAATTTAATTCAAAAGTGAATTAAATTAATTGTCAAGGACTAAGATTTTTCTCCTTACTTTAGTAAAAAGCCCAAATGTGTAATGTTGCTAAGCAGAAATTTACTTTTTTATTCTCCTACCTCACATCTTCCTGATTACCTTGCAAAAGAATTTAGATGGTCTTTAACACACTTTCAGGATCTGTCCCATTAACACAAGTGTCTGTGGAGACAAGGCAAGATAACTTCACTACAGAGTGTTTATCAATCTCTGAATATCCCTGGAAACAAGAAGATTCTTCAACCTTGTCTTCTTACAAATTAATATATTGTTTTCTTTGTCAGGAAACTTTATACTAAACTCTTGACTTGTCATTTAGTCCTGTCAAAGTCATGATGTAGTTTACAAATATAGAGCCAAATTTAATTAGGAGTGTTTTCATGTCACACTAAAAACATTAAACTTAACTTTAATAGAAGACACTAATCTAAGCTAAGTATTATATTTGATTTTCAAGTTAAAATCTTAAGAGATTTCATTTGAATGAAGATGTTTTATGGTTATTTTCTAGCTTATTTTTAATTTCTAGCATATTGCTTTTAAAAACATAATAATTACTAAAGGATTCTAGAATCACTTTTGTAATTATTTTTGGTTACATGGCTTAAATAGAAAAGCTTTGACTATGGATCAAGAAAATGGAGTAGAAGGGTGTGGAGAGATAGATCAACAATTAAAAAAACTGACTGCCCATTGAGAGATCCTGGGTTCAATTCCTGGAACCAACTTGGTGGATAAAAAGCACATATAATTCTAGTTTTAGGGATCCTCACACCCCCTCTAATCTTCATGGACAATGCAAGGAAATAGTGAGCTCATATATGTAGGAAAAATGCTTATAACATGTAAAATTAAAAAATATTATTAAATATATACATAGCAATAGCAAACAGGGGACTTTCACAAATTCATTAATATATCTAAATCTTTTGGATAACTTTATTAGCTGATTAAAACTAATTCCATGAAGTCATTTCTGAACTTGAATTTTAAACAGCTACAGGAATGCAAGGGATATAATAATGGCAACAGCGTCTTTAAAAGCTATAACAAGGAAAAGAAATATAAATCTCTACATTAAATAGATTTGTTGTTGAAGTTATGCATCTGTTATACACTTTGCATCAACTGCAGTAATTTTTAAATGTTTGTTTACATATAATGTCACATATTTCCTAATTTCCATAACAACTCTTTCTTTATTATGATCCTCAGTAGATGCTTCTTAAAATGAACTTAAGGAGAAGAATAAGAAGAAAAGCTGTTAAGAATCAGTGTTTTTGTTGAACTCCAACTTAATCACATGGAGATTTGATAAGATAAAAGGAGTTATTCCAATTTTTTGTATCTGTTGAGATTTGCTTTATGGAAGAGTATGTGTCAGTTTTAGAAAAGGTTCCATGTGGTGCTGAGAAGAATGTATATTATTTTGTAGTTGGGTGAAATGTTCTGTAGATGTCTATCAAATCCATTTGAGTCATAACATCTGTTAGTTCCCTTGTTTGTCTGCTAAGTTTCTGTCTGGTAGACCTATCCATTGGTGAAAGTGGGGTGGTGAAGTCTTCTCTTATTAATGTGTGGGGTTTGTAGGTCAAACTTTAGCTATTTGCAGATGAAATGATTGTATACATAAGTGACTCCAAATATTCTGCCAGGGAACACCTACAGCTAATGAAGATCTTCAGCAATGTAACTGGATACAAAATCAACTCAAAAAATCAGTAGCCCTCCTATTAAAAATAATAAGTGGGGTGAGAATGAAATAAGAGAAACAACACCCTTTACTATAGCCATAAATAATATAAAATATCTTGGGATAAATAACCAAAGAAGTGAAAGACCATTATGAAAAAAATTAAGCTTTTGAAACAGAAATTTGGGAAGACAAAAGAAAATGCAAAGATCTCCTATGATAATAGATCGGTATGAATAACATAGTAAAAATGGCAACCTTACCAAAGGCAATCTACAGATTCAGTGCAATCCCTATCAACATCCAAACACAAATCTTCACAGAGCTTGAAAGAACAATCATCAAATTCTTATGGAAAATAACAAAACAAAACAAAACAAAACAGGATACCTAAAACAATCCTGTACAATAAAAGAACCTCTGGAGGTATCACCATCCCTTACTTCAAGTGTTAATATAGAGCTATAGTAATAAAAAGAGCTTTGTATTGGCATAAAAACAGACATGTAGTTCAATGGAATAGAAGACTGATCCAATAGATCAATGGAAAACTCAGGTATACACCAATGAACACCTGAGTTTTGACAAAGAAGTCGAAAATATGCAATGAAAAAAAGCATTTCAACCAATAGTGCTGGTATAACTGGATGGCTGCATGTAGAAGAATGCATATCGATCCATATCTATTGTCCTACACAAAACTCAAGTGCAAGTGGATAAAAGACCTCAACATAAATCTAGTTACACTGCAGCTGTTAGAAGGGAATGTGTGATGTAGCCTGGAATGCATCAGCACAGGATACCACTTCCTGAATATAAGACCAGTAGCACAGACACTGAGATAGACAATTAATAAATGGGATCTTCTGAAACTGAAAAACTTCTGTAAGGTAAACGACACTGTCAAAAAGTGAAACTGGAAGCCTACAAAATGGGAAATGATCTTCTCCAACCCATCTGACAGAAAATTGATATTAAAAACAGTTAAATAGCTCAAGTAACAAGACATAAAAATATCAAATAATCCCATTAAAAATGAGGTATAGATTTAAACACAGAATTCAAATAGCCAAGATCCACTTAAAGAAATTTTTTTTTTTTTGAGACAAGGTTTCTCTGTAGCTTTGGTGCCTGTCCTGGAACTAGCTCTTGTAGACCAGGCTGGCCTCGAACTCACAGAGATCTGCCTGCCTATGTGCCACCACCGCCCAGCTTAAAGAATTGTTTAATACCCTTACCTATGAATGAAATAAAAATCAAAAAGCCTCTTAGATACCATCTTACACCAGTCAGAATGGCTAAGATAAAAAATGCCAATGATAGCCTATATTGGAGAGGATGTGGAAAAAGGGGTACACTCCTCCATTTCTGATCAAAGTGCAAATTTGTACAGTCACTTTGGGATTCGGTGTGGTGGTTTCTCAGATAAATGGGAATCAATCTACTTCGAATGTCAGAAATACCACTCTTGGGCATATACCGAAAGGATGCTCAGCCATATCACAAGGACACTTGCTCAACTATGCTCATGCCAGCATTATTCCTAACAGTCAGATCTGGAAACAGCCTAGATGCCCCTCAACCAAAGATTAGATAAAGAAAATGTGATATGTCTACACAATGGAGTATTATTCAGTGGAAAAAATAACACACTGACATCATTAAATCTGCAGGCAAATGTGTCGAACTAGAAAAAAATCATCCTGAGTGAGGTAACCCAGACTAAGAACAATAAACATGGGAAATACTCACTCATAAGTGGATATTAGATATAAAGCAAATGATAACCAGGCCCAGAGAAGCTAGGTAACAAGAGGACTCTAAGAGAGAAAGATGGATCTCCTTGGGAAGAGAAAATAGATGAGATGTCCTGGGTAAACTGGGGGTGGGGGAGTAGAGAGGAGGAGATGGGGGATGGGAACATGAGGGATCAGGATATTTAAGTTGGGGTAGGATAGAAGGGGGAAGTAATGAAAGATATATCTTGATAGAGAGGGCCCAGGAACCCACAAGATCTAGCAATAGTGGAGAGGGTGCCTGAACTGGTCTTCCCCTGTAATCAGATTGGTGGCTACTCTAATTGTCATCATAAAGCTTTCATCCTGTACTGATGGAAGCAAAAGCAAAGAACCACAGCCTACTACTGGGTCAAACTCTGGGAGTTCAGTTGAAAAGAGGGTGGAGAGATAGCATGAGCATGCTTGGGGTGTCAAGATCATGACAGGAGAGCATGCAAACAGCTGACCTGAGCTTGTGGGTGTTCACAGACTCTGGAAGAACAGCTAGTAGTGAGCCAGCAAGGGACCAAGGGACCGACCTAGTCCTTCTGCATGTGGGTGGCAGTTGCTTAGCTTAATTTTTTTTGGGACCCCTGGCAGTGGATCCAGGACCTGTCCCTGACCCATGAGTTGGCTCTTTGGAATCTATTCTCTACGGCAGGAGGCCTTGTTCAGCCTTGATGCAGCGGTAGTGGGGAGAGCTTGGTCCGACCTCAACTTGATATGCCAAGTTTATTTGTTTATTTATTTATTTTTGATTCCATGGGAGGCCTTACTCCATCCGAATGCAGACAGAGGAGGAGAGGATGGGAGGGAGGCAGAAGCGAGGGGGAGGAGATGGAAAGAGAGGAGGTTGAGGAAACTATGTTTGGTATGTAAAATAAATTTTAAAAATGATGAAAAATTAGTCGAATAAAACAGAATCAGTACTGATTTCAGACTATTGTTATTTATAATGAAAATCCTGACAACTGCGTTGCTCAACAGTCTGATTTCTGAAGGTGAGTTACTCACTGAATATTCTTTAAGCAGGAACTCTGTGAAAGGTAATGAGAAAGATGTTGAGTACACAGAAACACTATAGGAAGTTTGATAGCCACTGTTTTGGAGATTAAAAAGCAGGAGATAAAACTGGACATTTAATGTCCAATCTCACAATTATTATTTAATTTTATCAATAACATGTTCAGAAAGTTAAGAGTAGTGTTAGGGAGCCCAGTACCAGGGAGATAAGACCAATTTTATAAAGTTATAGGAAAGCTAAAACAAAAGGAAGAGGATTAAATAATTTAGAAAATAATATATAAACATGAAAAATGTGTTTGCAAAATTTTATTCAAGTCGTTCTTATAGTTTAACATTTATGGACACAATGCTTACTTATTTACAATCTTGTAAAATTATAGCTAAATATTTCTAATTATATTATCTGCTGAACTTTATTAGGCTAACCTTTTAAATGACATCAGTCAACAATTTCTCCCTAAATTCAGATTGACTTGTAATTTGAAAATTAACATTTCACCATTTTATTTTAAGTAAATATAAAATTATTGATCATATTTGATCCTTAAATTCATTTTATTATTGTAAATCTCAGTATCTAAGTGGGGAGAGGAGTCTTGCTCCGGGATTCATAGAATTACTAAATGAGGCCATATGTAATGTGGTGGTATTTCTTATAATGTGTCCTGAGAGACTATTGTGTAAAACTGTGATAATGAATTCTAATTTGCAATATTGGGAAGCCAGACCACAGAGACATCTGTTTAGGAAAATTGTGTTTGCATACTGGAGTTGGCCAGGGAAAACAGATATGTATGTTATAAGCAGAAGAACTAGATAGGTTCTTCACAAGCTTTTTGATTCCATAGTGATTCAATAATGAGCCTAGATTTTGGGTATGAAGTTTCAGGACATTAGTGCTTGCTCTGCAGAATTACAATCTTGCTTTAGTACTAGCTTTCTTTGCCAAATTCCCATCTTTCCCATTTGAAATCTGACTGTTTATTCTACATCATTGTGTGTAGAAGTATATACCTTACTTAATATTATAGAGGCGCACAGTTAAGAGATTTCCTGAGTTTCCCTGACCAACACCTTTAAAATTTGCATGGGACTAACCTAGGACCCCTGCATGTTTATGACAGTTATGTAGAATGTGTCTCTGGATAAATTAAGAGGAGAAATAATGCTATGTCTTTGCTTTAAGACAAAAGATTCAATATGGAAATCTACCTCAAATTCCTAGTGTCACAATCTCTGCACGATGATGTACTATTTATATACCATTAAATTAGGTCAAAATAATGCTTTGCTTCTTTAAGTTCCATTTGTAAGGTGTTTTGTATAGCATCATGAAAAGAAAATGCTGTGGGATAATGCTCTTGTACACTGTAAAGATTTGTTACACGAATTAGTTTAATAAAACATTGATTGGACAAAAGCTAGTCAGGACGTATAGGCAGGGTTACCAGATTAGTGGAATTCTGGAAAAAGAAAAGGCAGCGTCACTGTCATCATCCAGAAGCAGAGGAAGCAAGATGAGAATGGCTTACTGAGAAAAGGTACCAACCACCTTTATGGGTTAATTTAAATTGTAAGATGTAGTTAGTAATAAGCCTGAACAATGGAACAAACAGTTTATAATTTAGATAAGCCTCTTTGTATTTATTTGTGGCTGATTGACTCTGGTACCAGGTGAGATAGAAACTTCATCTACAAGCAATGGCATGGGCATGCATACTACAGTAAACTAAACACAAAGTATTCAAATATCAAAGACTAAATTAAATGTAGCTGAATTAAAATTGAAGTAAAGTATTAACAGAAAACAATTTTTCAGTTACCAATAATCCTCATGTTTTAAATAGGCCCCCAATTCTACAGATGCTGGTGAATAGGAGAGATATTTGGTGCTTATATTGTAACAAACATAAACTGGCACTAGTCAAAAAATAAATAAATAAATTGAAAGATAAGGAAATGATGTATGATGAATTGAGATGTTTATTTTAGATAGATGGCATATAATCATTTCTGAGGTGGTAACATTTGAGTAAAGATTTGCACAAACTAGAAATGGGCAAGGGAAGAGTATAGTAAGGGAAAAGACAAAAGGAGGTATAAAGACAGGTACAAGTTTGGTGCAGTTTGATGAAGACAGAGAATCCTAGATTATGAGATCATTTTTATTAAAATTGTGTTGCAATCTATTTTGAATGAGTATTTTGGTTATTGTGGGGACTGAGAATGAAGTTCAAGAAATTAAAAAATAATTTAAAACTATCAGAACAGGATTATAATGGTAGTTGTTAATTTGTTAGAAACTGAATGGACAGAATATGTATTTTGCTGTTAGAAATTAATCAAGAATGAAGGCCATATGTGTTGAAGGCATCTAAGTGAAGAACTGCTATTTTTTAAAAACCAGTGTGACCATGGCACAGTTTACTGCCTAATCCTGCATTTTCTCCCATCACTGACTTCTATGAATTTGTGCATGGCACTTGCAGCATACTTTTGAAACATAAAAATGTAGAAAGATAGATATTACATCAATATAAAAAGACTTACAGGATTGTAGAGATGTCAAGAGATGGGTTTGCCTCTCTTAATAACTAATAAGCTACTTATTTGATTATGAAGCACAAACACCACCACTTGGAAAATAATGAAATTAGATTGCATCTAGGCAACCTTTCACAACTTAACAACTGCAGGAAAATGTGCTCTGACGTATAAGGTTCATTGCTCATACATGATCTCAGTAGCAGGACTATGTACACTGTATTAAGACATCTTAAGTCAAAATATTTTAGTTTCCCTCTCAATAAAACACTTGAATTTCTTAACTTCTGAGGTATATCACTTTCTCCCTTATGCTCCTTCATCTGTACAAATAGTATACACTAAGTACCCTCAACATACTGATACTGTGAAGGATATTTTATTTAATTTTTAATTACTTATTCATTTTACATTCCAAGCACAGTTCCCCTTCCCTCCTCTTCTCGTTCTACCTCACCTCCCCCAACCTATCCCCTATCTGCTCCTCAGAAATGGCAAGGTGTCCCATGGGGAGTCAACAAAGCCTGACACTTTCAGTTGAGGCAGGACAAAGACCCTCCCGACTTCATCAAGGCTGAGCAAGACATCCCACCATATGCACTTGAAAGAGACAGATAATGCACCATAGATAGATCCTGGTTCCACTGTTTTAAGTAGTCCTTGTGTTCAGTCTTGCCGCTTGGCAGTTCATACCCAAAATAACCACACAGAAACTGTATTAACTAAATCACTGATAGGCCTATTAGCTCTAACTTCTTATTGGCTAGCTTTTACATCTTTGCTGTAGGAAATCCTACAGCCAGTAGCCTTTAAGTTACCCACCCACTTATGCTGCTGTAAAGCATGTCCAACCTCTTTTCCGGCTGTGGGATTCAGTTGCTGTTCTCCATTCCAGCAGAGAATTCTGATTTGTGAGTCTACCCCTAAATAAATAACCATTTATTATTTTCAATTCTGAACTAGTGTGGGATTTCTTTGAAGTGTCCTTCTTCACATTTTAATTTAACTCATTTTCATTATATTATATTTTTCCATGAGGCTGTGGTCTACTGGCAAGGCTCTGGCATATCTGTGTCTGTTGGAAGCCGGGCATCCCACAAAGAGTTTATGCTACACAACTGTCACTTGCATGCAGAGGGCTTAATTCATTACCATGCGTTTTCTCAGAAAACTGAGAATCAACCTACCTTAAGACCCAGCAATACCACTCTTTGGAATATACCCAAAGGATGTTCAGTCATATACAAGGACACTTGCTCAACTATGTTAACAGCAGCATTATTCATAGTAGCCAGAACCTGGAAACAACCTAGATGCTCCTCAACCAAAGAACAGATAAAGAAATGTGGTATATTTACTCAATGGAGTATTAGCTGTAAAAAAGAATGACATCATGAAATTTAAAAGTAAATGGTTATAACTAGAAAAAATTGTACTGAGTGAGGAAACCAAGACCCCACAAAAAACAAACTTGGTATGTACTCACTCGTAAATGGATACTAGTTGTGAAGCAAAGGATAACAAAACCACAATCCACAGCTCCAGAAAGCTGTCACAAGGAGGACCCTAAGAGGCTCACATGTGTTGCACTGAAATGGGGAAAGAGATGAGATCTCCTGGATGAACTGGTAGGCAGGGGCATAAAGTGGAGGGGATGGGGAAGAGAACATGAGGGAACAGGATGGAATGGTCAAGTTGGAGGAGGGATGGATTGGAAGAGCAATGAAAGAGATATTTTGATAAAGAGAGTCATCAGGGGTTAGGAAGAACCCTGGTGCTATGGAAATTCCCAGGAATTGTCATGAATGATCTCAGCTAAGATGACTAGAAATA